>OZ035826.1:15081767-15302987 GCA_964034765.1 Knipowitschia caucasica
GCCTATTTTCAAAATCATTAGTATACAACATTTTAATTATGCAACAGTTTCCCTCTTTTGACCTGATTAAAAATCAGGTCACAATCCACATCGTCGTTTATCATCCATACTTGTGCTTAGTTCAGGCTTGATATCTGTGAAGAGCCAATACAGAAAGACAAACAACACACAACCACATTGAAACATTCCTTCACTAAACTCTTTGATGACCACTGCTGTCATTCTGATTCTTCTTCAACCTCGTCTGTAATGTATGCACTAAAACTATTCACTATAGTTTAAACTATTCTAATCTATTTACAAATATGTTTGCATATTTTGCTTTTATTGAGCCCTATTCTTAAACATATGTTTTTATCTAATAAATCTATCTATACGGTGGTTTGCTGTCATTATCAGTGGCTCTGTGCCATTTTGCGGGGCTTTGCTCATTTTTCCAAACACATTTTGTTGAACCAGGAAGTGCTGTCACTTCCTCCTCTCAAGACAGTTTGGGATAAATGTACATCGTTAATCAAATTGGTATTATCCGTACAGGAGCTAATCTATTTTAGCAGGTTTTTTTGGGATCAGTTACTCTACCATGGTATTCGATTTTCTAATCCATATTGACAAGTCGACAGCTCTTAAAATTCTCAAAAAATACCTAAATATCTACTTTTGTGCTATACCCAAATACATTAAAATGCTTTTAAATGTTTTTGAATCTCTGTTGTTTCTAATCTATCTCATTAACTTTTGGCATTGTTAACATTCACCTATGTTTGAAACAAGCGAATTTGACAGTATCTAATAAACCTGTGCATAAACTGTAATGAACTTCATCTACCTTTGAAGTAAATACTTTTGGACATAATATGAAGGAAATGGTCTTTTTACCGTTTGATATTAGCCCTGTCTAAAAATAATCTCTATTTTTGAAAGCATCTATCTATTTTACACTCTATTGTGACTCTAAAACTCGGTTGCAGCTTGAGCAAAGGCATATTCCCAATTTTTGAGTTCTGATTGTAACAATTGCATTGGCAATAGACGATTTTTTATTGGCCGGTTCTTGTTCTGCAAATCATTATTCTATGTATTGTATTTCAGACAATTCCAAAAACAACACAGTCGTTCTCCAATATTAAAGACATACATCTAAATCAAGTTGCCTGAAAGGGATTTTAACTATTTTAAAACGTTCTCTACGATTATAAGGCTATGAAATTAATTATTTAATAAACAAAAGCACATTCATGGCTTCTGTCCGCTGCTTATAACTGTTTAAAGAGTTGTCCCAAACTTAATGTGTGTAAATACATCAGCTGTTTGTAATAAACAATAACATTTAACCTGTTCTCCAATGGAGCAGCTCAGAGGCTGCGTCAAGAGCAATGTTATATTTGAGCTATTTTTAGATTTAAAATTGTGTTAAAGCCTGTCGTTCTATGTCTGCATTTTAATACTACTCTCTATAAACACCTCTGCACCAGTTCCTACAGATGTGGAAAACAGAAACATCTAAAATCTGACTCCATTTGATTCCTTTTTACTTTAGTTATTAGAACAATTTGACCTTATTGATACTTATTTCCACAATAGAACTATTTTGATTATTCACTAGTCTAACTATTATTACTATTGTTTATTCTGACACTTCAACCTATAGCTCCTCGAATCCAATGACATTATAGCTCCAGACTATTTCATTCTATTCTATTATTATCTTATTATTATATGATCTATTATCTTAAAGAGTAGATCTGTTTGATGTTATAAGCGCTATTATTTCTCCTTTTGAATTTGCACAACACTAAATTTAGAATGACCCCCTATGGGACAAATATAGAATTTTATTCCATTTTGGCAACTCCGAAAATTACTTAATAATTTTCCCATTTTGCTTTTTTAGGCTGCCCTTTCTATTATTTATTTGTTCTTGTAAATATATGTTTTACACTTCTTTCTAATGATTTAGAAGGTTAAGGACCATGACCACCTATGACAATACAATACTCCCCTCTGTTGGTCGTGGTCCAAAGTATAAAACATGCATCTGTATGTGTGTGTAGATTACTGTTCCAATCCTGTTGCTCCTCCCGGATCGTCCTCAATTCATATTGTGGGCTTTGGTGCCAAAGTAGAGGCTCATTTCCTTAATTCATACTACTGTCATCCCTGAAGCAGGTGCAGTTTATCTTTCATCTGAAAAACAAACATTAGAACACAAGAAACGCCCACTTTCCTCTCTTCGCATGGTGCGGCCTGTCAATCAATCCAATTGGGCAAAACATAACTGCATTGACAGACGGTGTGTGGCATCAGGGCAAAGGCTGTAGCCAAATACAGACTTAACAATATGTATGTTTCTAATTTTACACTCCCCTAAATGTGAGTTACAAACCAAAGTTGTCCTCCTCCCAATGACCGCTCACTGCGGTTGGACCGAATCACTGTCCGGACAAACAGCAGAGGGAGGGGCTCCCAGTACCTTCAGCAAGGTATTTCATCTCAGAGTACTTTCCGCAGAGTACTTTTCTCAGAGTACTCATCCCAGAGTACTCTCACTTTTACACCTGTTCAATAAAGCTTGTCATCTTTGAATCTCTAGTACTTACACCGTATGCTGTTGACAAAAAATAATTATTCCATGATCACATTAAAACATTACAGAAAACTTTTGTTATTCCATGATTCCGTTCAGCACTCCTCGTTCACTCCACAACACACTCACAACACACTCACAACACCCCACGTTAGTATTGGTCCAGTTTGTTAAGGTCAACGTAGTGTATTGGACATGACGCACAAACATATAACATACACAAACATATAACATACACAAACATATAACATACACAAACATATAACATACACAAGAGGCCTGTAATTTTAACTTTGTTATATTTTTCCATGTCCAATTACAATTGTCTCATGAGCTATTTTATAGTTGCAACTTTCAGAGCCTGCAGAACATGCAAAGCTTTGAGAGATTTTTCCTAAAAGGATCCATTTCAAACTTTAGTGTTTAAACCACGTGGTCTTTACTCGGGCTTGTCACAAACTGTGTCCCCTATATTTTTAATGAGCTCTTGTTACTAAAAAAAAACTCATGCACGTGCAATAAATGTTTTTCCCTTTTTTTTTTAAAGCCAGTTCGGATTCCTTAAAAATGTAAATTAGTTTCAAACTTTAATACTTCACCTTTGTTTCACGTTCATGTGGAGAAAAGACCATTGTTTTATGTGTGTGTACTTGCGCCAATCATGTCTCAGATAAACTGCCAACAGTTGTATCAAAGACATAATTGTCCTAATTGTTTCTAATTTAGCTATTTGGAAGAGAAACATGTCATAAAAGATTTCAAAAAATGTCCCTACATCTTTGTTTTCAACCAATGAACAGTGTTGCGTCTATGTGTTATCAGAAATGATCCAATATCACCTTTAGCCAAAATTCAGAAATGCTTTAAATCATTTTTCAAACTTTAATTGTCTGAACAAACCATTTTGTACTAAATGCAGCGTCCATTAAGAGCTGCAGTTCTCTTCCTAGCACCAGTTTCAACTGTGCATGTGACTGTTTTTAAATGATTAACGAGCCACGGTTCAAAGGTTGAAAACACTGCTTTAAATATCCGTATTACCAAGATCATGCAGTTAAAATCAATAATTCTAAACTTCTCCGCGTCTATAACTTTAAATAATACTAGTTTCAATAATAGCGCTCCTCTACCTTAAATATACTGCTGTTCTAATCTCCTTGTGTCTCATGCTAAAGCAAGAGTCTAATTAATTTTAACGATTGTCCTGTATTCTTTCATGCAGCTAAATGTGGTGTTATGAACGAATGACCTAAATGTGTAAATATGACTTAATATGTCTCTGTGCGTTTGTTGTCTGTCTGTATATTTACCTTCTGTGTGTCTCATTTAGGCCAGCCACGTCTCAAATGTCCGTTAATGTCTTTCTTTTACTCATGGCGTCTTTCAATGTCTTTTGTCTCATAGTGTCCAATGTCTTTGTCTCCATGTCTTTTTTCTTCTTCTTTCAACAATCACTTTCTTTCTTCTTCCGATAACTCTTCTCATAACTCTTTTCTCACAATTTCTTTCTTCTTCTTCTTTCAACAATCACTTTTCTTCTTCCGATAACTTTTCCTCATAATGTCTTTCTTCTTCTTTCATATCTGACGCACCCAAATGTGTCGTGTCCTTCTTCTTCTTGTTTGGTTTTCCGGCGGTTGGCGGCCTATTCTTCGCATTACCGCCACCTTCTGTTTCGTGGATGGGACAACACTCAGTTTGTGAAAAAGTCTGCGGTCTTTTCTTTGCCTCCTCACAGGCAGGAGAAGTCTTCTTCGAGAGTTCCTGTTAGCTGCTGCAGCCGATGCTGCTGTCTTTGGTGCCCCCTGTGGGTCTGGGGGAGACGCTAATGGTGGTTTGTGGCAGAGACGATTTTTGGCCAAATGAAACAGACAGAAGTTTTCTCGGAAAAAACAGACAAACAAGAAACACAAACAAGTGTGTTAATTACCATACCAAACCAATGATTAATTACAATTCAAAATAAACCTATGGAATAATTAATATTAACATTTTAAACATTAGATTCTGAAAACCGAATTCTGCATTCAACTGCTATCCTAAGCCCTATTTTTCCAAAAGTATAATGCTCTCTAAGATCATTCTAACTTTTATATCACCAAAATGTAGGGAAAAAAAACTTGTCTAGACGCCTTGGAGATAAAAAATAAAAAATAAAATAATGCCTCTTTATAATCTAACTCAAAGTTCTGTGATCCTATGACTCCATGTCAGTAACATTATCGTGTGTATAAATGTAATTTTCTACAAATCAAAAAATGTCTTTGGTAATAGTTCTGTCTTCACGAGAGAGAGAGAGAGAGAGAGAGAGAGAGAGAGAGAGAGAGAGGACAGAACGAGGGAGGGGAGGGGCCTCCCGAACAAAGGAAGCATGGAGTCTGAAATACTTTCCTCGTTTTTCTCGTGACAAGGTTTTAAATCAGTGGTAAAAGTTTCTCTCACGTCAAACGACACTTTACATTTTATCCTTAAATACGTCAGTAATGGAAAACATTACCATTTGCTACATGATTAATGTATCGAGAGTTCCAGCCAGAATCTTTTTTTTTTCCTGATTCTCTGTAACTATCGAAACATTACATCAGAATACAAGAGAAAAACTCCCAGACTGATCTTTTGTCATTTCTTCACATGAAACTCGTATACTACAGCCAAGAGGCTCTCTTTTTCCTCATTAATCAGATCATTATTATCAGAATCCACATTTTAAATACTTGGCTTTTCTTCTGTTTAAATTAATTGTGCCCTTTTCCCCACCCCCGGGGGATATGGAGTTTTTATTATCCTATAACTTCTGACCCTAACTATCCCTAACTATCCCTATTTCTCTAATTCTATTCCTATTTTTTCACTAATTCCCTTGTGCCTCTCTGCACGAAGGTGTGCCTCTTTTGCACTTATAAACCCTGTGGCTCTTTTCCTGTATATTCTTTTTTAGAGAGAGACCAGCATCCCTCAAGGTTCAAAAACGTCGAAAAACCTGACTATTGTTCTATCGCGTCCGATAGAACGCCCGTCACGGCGGTCTGGCCACGCTGCAGTCATGCTGGGCGAGATCTCTCTGTCTTCTATTTAAAACAATGTGCAGACTTTAGAAATGGTATCTGCTTATCTGTGTTTTGCAGTAGAGAGAGCCCCAAGACCCAACAGACCCAGTCTATCTATCTGAGCTCATCTTGCGTCTTCTTTCTGTATCAAATCACGTCTCGGGTCACCAAATGAAGCCAAATAACTCCCTTTGGCTCGCGTGTCCACAATTTGGTACAGAAATCAGACGAAGATATCCAAGTTTAACATCTGCATTTAATTATCTTTACAATCAGATACAGAATATTCAACAAAAAAGTGCTCCTAAACTAATATGTCCCTCTCCTCTTCCCCTGCGCTAACCTTCCCCCCAGAACTCAAACCAACAGTTTTATCAAGACGTCTGATGACGTCACTTGTGGGCGTCTCCCGAATGTTCTTTTCGGGTGTGCTGGCGTCCCGTGTCCACTGGGAGGCGTCAGAATGCCTTTGGAGAATCTCCCAGTCTGCCTGAGAGAGATTAGCCAGATGGTGGTTTGGACTTTTGGCCTCGCCAGAGAGACAAGAATGTTTATTCCTGGAGTTAATAATTTGTCCCGTTTTGAAAGTTGGTATCTCTATGACTGATTGTAGTTTCTCCATTTGACCCTCTTTATTCCTGTTTGCAATCCTTGTCCTTGGGGCTTTTCCCCGTGCACATTCTTCAGAGGGCCTATTTTCAAAATCATTAGTATACAACATTTTAATTATGCAACACTAGACACACAAACAGAAACAGAAGAAGCCACGTGATCCTCCAGGTCAAATGAAGAAAAAAAAAACGTAAAAACGCCAACAAAATAATAAACAGAGCCAGGTGTCAACAGAGAGAGAGGAGAAGAGATGGGGGAAGGAGAGAACAAGAACAGTACTTCTTACTGCTTTCTAGAGCTGTTAATACACATAAACAGGGTACATTATACCACACACAAAAATTATAACCAAAAAAAAAACCTGGACAAAAGCACAAGACCCAAAATGAAGGGAGAATAGGCATAACAGACTATGTCACCTTTAATCTTGGTCAAATTTTGCTTTTAGGGAATGATAAAACTGCTGCTGTTGTTAAAAAGACTTTGCTTAAATGATGCCACCTATAGTGAGCTTAAAATCGCACTCTCTCAGCAGATGCGATCCCAGAGGTGGCTCTTAATGAAAGATTAAACCATTTCAAGTTTAACATAACACTAAAAGCAATGGCACATTTTGATTCAAGTGGAGGTTTAATATTCTGCGTACGCCTCAGGGAGACATTCAGATCTGCATTCACAGTAACAATACTGCACATTACACGCTTCACTAAAGCTCTGCACACGTATCCCAGGTTCCTGACGCATGACTAATGCATAGCACCCATATATAAATGTACGGTGTCCGCGTGATCCTTGTCTGGGTGGATTTCCTCCAGGCGCTCCTCTATCCAACAGGTTTTCCACATGGCATTGAAGGATGTTTTTGTTTTGTTTTTTGGGGGTTTTGGTCAACAGATCATGTCACAACATCTGTCTTTTTGAAAAACCTTTAGGCATGAGGAGACTTGCAATTTGAGAAAAAAAAAATGTGAAAGATTGTACTAAAGATTTTACATGATGTTTATGATTCATGCCTGGTGTGATATGGGTTGTGAGGCTTTTTGTGTTAATAATAATAATAACGCATCAGTTTTATTTAGCGTTCTTTCGACACTCACCTGTCAATATTATTTCACTCCATACACGGTGGTGATAAACTACTGCAGCGGCCACAGCTGCCCTGGGGCACACTGACAGAAGCGAGGCAACCAGTTTGTGCCATCAGCCCCTCTGACCACCACCAACCATTCACACACACTGAAAATGAGATGATTCATCTCAAGAGGCTTAAACACACACCAGACTCATTCCGGGCATGTGTGAAGTGTCTAGCCTATGGACACAACAACAGTTTGATACAACTGCAGCTGCCCCACTGAGGCACCTGATGTTTCAAAGATCTCCCATCCCAGTATTAACCAGGCCCTGTTCTACTTAGCTTCAGCGATCTCACGGGATCTGGCTTAAACATGCAGGTATGGCCTAAGTAGGAAAAGCCCTATGCAAATAAAAGTTGATTGATTGATTGATTAATTGATAAAGGTTTTGCATAATATTGTATCTATCTTGGTAGACCATCTTGGATCATTTTGGAACACCAGGCAATGTATGTGAGTCCTGGATGTACAGCCTGTTTGCCCATGGGAGCGGATCCCTCTCTCTGCGGGTCCAAGGACAGTGATGATAAAAGACTTTTTTGGACCCTTTTTGTATGGACCCTATGAACCAATGGCTCTTATATTTTTGTTATGAATGCATTTCTTGTGATCGAAGAGTTTGATTCTGTGATCTGTTGTAATTTAGGGCCAATATACAGTATATTGAATTGAATGGAAATTGAATGTGCTGAATAAGATATATTTGCACCCGGTTAGGAAACAGGCAGAATGCAAATGCTTTGTTATTCCAAGCAATTTTGTTCCTAAAAACTCATTAGAATTCAAGTAGAACAACTCTCATTGTAATACTAACAATAAAAGTGGTTCTTTTGAATTTTCCAAACTGGAATAATCACCAAAACCTTTTTCCTTTTTACTAACCTCATACAAACATCCAGACATGCTCGTGCACTATTTATATAATAACACCTGGACTACCAACGGTTTTGTTTGCGAGTTCAGTTACATTCTCGAGCCGAAAAACGGAACAGAGAAACCAATCTCGTTTCAAGGTTAAAACGGGATCATTGCATGTCTTTGGAGAAGACATGTATTTTCACACTCTTTAAAAGGCTGTGTGTGTCCCAAGGGATCCCAGCTTGCATCAGTCCACGGCAACCCCAGAGCTAATGCTATTCAGTGGAGATGTGCTTTTTAACAGCCTGGCCAGCGGAACAAGTTATACGACTGCTGCACAGATAAGAATGCAGGTCTCGGTGGGCCTCCCCTGCAAACAATCTCAGAGCGAGCATAAAAAACCAGTCACCTGTCGCTATCTTCATGAGTCATGTGGTTCCTATGGCGATATCAGCTTCTGCGGACGATGTTTGAAGTCTCCCACGTCAGCTCTAAAGAGAGTTGGGGTCAGGCGGTGGGAGTGACGGGGCAATGACATAGTACTGACCCATTCAAAATGAAACGCATACCTGTTTTCAATGTGTGTGTCTAGTCATAATGAGGAAAGGAGGATGTTTTAAAAACTCAACAAAAAAAACTAAAATTGGATTTTCTGCTTAGACTGCTGCCCCCGCAAACAGCTAAGGATGAAGTATAAGAAAATGGATGGATGGTATTATCGGGTCTGATTGAGAAAAAATGACTCGAAGTTGAGGTCAGTGTGAATCTAGCTTCCTCGACATTAAATGAGACACAAGGAGAGTTTGTTTTTGTTATTTCAGTCTTTTTTATTGACAGCTTTAGAGTTTCAGCAAGGTCTTGTCTGGTTCCAGTAGTTCTTGCAAAAGCTCGGATTTCACATAGAAGGTTGGTGTTTTACATAGGCCTCCAACACCTATCAAAACTGAGAAATTAACACATGGTTTGTTAATGACCAACCCCAGTGAACAGACCATGCAGTCATAAGATAGATAGATGGATAGATAGATAGATAGATAGATAGATAGATAAATACTTTATTGATGCCTGTAGGAGAAATTCAGGTGTCCAGTAGCAGCAAAAATAAAATTGATCATTCAGAAAAGCTAACAATAGTAATAATCAGCCACAGGACTTCACGTCACAGCAGCAGAGATGGAGTAGCCTCCAGGTGGAGCAGGACGGCTCACAAGGTGGAGTAGCTGCTCGGTTCGGACCATATTCTCTGCTTTAGTCCAAAGTAAAATGCAGAATGGTTCATTAGCATTTTTCAAAAAGTTAGCATTGCTCCAATGGATTTTCTGATCCATAAATCCTCTCCACTCCGGGCCTGACCAGTGCAAAACCATGAACACTATACTGCAGCAACATCTTAGCTAGAAAAAAGCAATACAGATAAATTTTAAAGCACTAAACAACAACTGTTTCAGAGCAACTTAGGACTTGCAGCCGTTTTCCAGCTCATTCAAGCTGGACATATTTGCAACTGAATTGTTATGACTCCATAGAGCATTTTCTATATTGATTAACACGTAATAATACTTCAGCATTCACAGCAGTTACTTTTCATAATGCAGATGGAAAGAAGAATACATTTTTTGATCCAGTTAGACCCGCCCCACAGCTTCCTGATTGGATGCAATTAGTAGTGTCATGTCTTGTCCTGTCCGGCGTTTCATTTCAAAATTTCCCCACTGTGGGACAAATAAAGGATTCCTTAATCTTAATATTAAAATTTTAATCTCTCTCTAGTCTGTCTCTTGACTCTCTCTGGTCTCTCTCTGGTCTCCCTCTGGTCTCTCTCTAGTCTCTCTCTGGTCTCTCTCTGGTCTCTCTCTCTGGTCGCTCTCTCTGGTCGCTCTATGGTCTCTCTCTGGTCTCTCTCATGGTCTCTCTCATGGTCTCTCTCATGGTCTCTCTCTCTCCCTTGTCTCTCTCTGGTGTCTCTCTGGAGTCTCTCTCTTATTTCTCTATGGTTTCTCTCTCTCCGGTCTCTCTTTGGTTTCTAACTACGGTCTCTTTCTGGTCTCTTCTGGTCTCTCTCTGTGTTTATCTTTCTTGTGTGCTTTATTCCCTGTATTTGTTTTTTTTAATATATTATGACTGTCTTATTGTATTGTTTTACAATGACTGTGCAGCACTTTGTAAACATTGTTTTTGAAAAGTGCTATGCAAATTAAGATGTACAATTATTTGGACGAAAACAGCATTTTTCTGTTTTGATAACCTTTTTGACCCAAAACCTTATTGCTTCTCTGAGACATGGCTCCAGGGCACGTCCTATTCTATGCAGAGTTCTGGCTTCAATTTCTGTTTCTGAAATGTTTGCATTTTATTAGTTTATAATATAGACTTCAGTTGTATCTTTTCTGTTATCATTATTTTTATTAAATCACTGTTCTGGAGGTGAGCTAAAATTGATGCATGCATATGAATGGTAAGTGTGTGATTTGTTTAATCAATGATAAAAATCCAATATTTCCGAGGAATTAACATATCATTGTATCATTGGCTGCAGCTGTAATCTGCCAAACTGTTGTTGTGTCCTTAGGCAAGACAATCACCCCCATTGCCTGGAATGAGTCTAGTGTGTTTGTGAATGGTTGGTGGTGGTTGGAGGGGCCGATGGCACATACTGATTGTCTCGTCTGTCAGTGTGCCCCAGGGCAGCTGTGGCTCCGGTATTCATCTATCACAGCTGTGTATGGAGTGAATACCATACTCTTTTGAACTCTTAAGACACACCATTAAAACCAATGCATTAAAGATCTGTTTTTGAATTATTCTAAAAATGAACTGGGCAACCACACTTATTATAGTGAAGAATATCCAAAGACGTAGAAGTAGAAATGGCGGGCTCTCTTTTGTGACAGCTTTGAGAGAGACAGTGATAGTTCCTGTGCAGACAGCAGAGCAGCACAGACACTGGGTCACGCCGTGTTTCTCTGACAGCCTCTGAACACTGCCTCAGCTCAGACTCTATAACTGCTGCTCAAAATAGGCCACACAAGACAATGACTGGTCATTTCTGTGGCCAGACTTTTAGTCATGTGCAAGATGAAAGATGGAAAATAGTGGATTCTGAGCATGCTGTGTGAACACTGATGCAGCAAAAATACAGTTGTGGGAGTCTATAGAAATTGTATATTGTAAATGATGAGTATACAAGAACTTTGAAATAAAATGAGACCACTCTGCACTGTCTGAAGGTAGAGTATAAGGCAAGTTTATGTGTTTATATCACAGTTTATACGCAAGGCTACTCGAAGGGCTTAACAAAATAAGAAAAGAAACCGAAAATTTCCCCACTGTGGGACAAATAAAGGATCCCTTAATCTTAATCTTTAAGTCACACCAGGCATTAACATAATAAAAAATATAACTGTTTAAACCTGGATTTGAAAATTTTTAGTGTAGAAGCCTGTCTCAGATTTTCAGGAAGACTGATTTTAGCTGCATACATCTTTAACAATGCCTCCCCATGTTTAGTCCTGACTCTGGGGACCAGCAGGAGGCCAGAGCTAAAACTAAAGCAGTTGCAAATTTTGTCAATGCTGAATTCTGATTAGTTGAGCTTGCGAGGTCTGCCAAAGCTACACTTCTCAAAAAAAAACAAAAAATTCAGACCAAATAAATTAATGCATTTTTTTTAAAGCTACAGAAAAGTGAAATTGATTTAAGAAAATATATAAAATTACAACATGACAATAACTGTGATCCTGAATACATTGTGTTATGAATACCCAGAGTTCATTGGAGCGTGAATCCTGTTTTTGCTTCACCCCAAACAGTCTCCACAGGCCATGTCTCCGTGGCGACCACATACTGAGCCCGGACAGTGAGAATGTCACACTGAGTTTTACGCTTTAACGTAGTGAAGCGGGCGACAGCTTCGGGGAAACTACTGCTGTTTTTCTCAATGTTTTCCACTATATTTTTATGTCCATAATGTTGGCATGAGTTTTGAGTTCGCAGCGAAGCCAGACTTTGCAGTTACAAATAAACAGAGGATTCACTGGTGTGTTCTGAGTCTGATGGCCTTCATGGTATGCACTCAACACTCATATTTAAAGGTGGGGTTAGGGTTCGGGTTAGGGTTCGGGTTGGGGGTTCCTCATTTTTAAACTTGAAATAAAACTAAACTTTGTATTGCAATCCAAATCTAGCTCCTGGCTTTAAAACAGATTGGTTCTATCACTAGTTTTCACATGCATTTTTATCAGACAGAGAGGACCAATCAGCTCTCAGCCCAAAGCATCAACTAGTGACTCACAGGGCTCTTTCCACCAGCCCTGCTTGGCCCCACTCTGCTCGGCTCTACTCTACCTGTTCCGTGTCCGTTACGCTTTAGTATTTGGTACTATGTCCAGGCAACCTATCCACAACAAACGAGTATTTGGGGAAGCATCAGTAATAGCTTTCAGCAGAACCCTAACCAACACTTTAGGACCAGCTCGGCCTGGATGGGAACAGGGCCAAGCAGGCACCATAAAAGTACCTTTCCCAGACGGGATAGAGCATAGCTGAGTAGAGTTGAGTATAGTGAAGTAGGGCCAAGTAGGACTGGTGGAAATGGGGCTTTACATGTATACAAAATATACACATTTTCTATTAAGACAAATGCAACTTATTGTGGTTTAATTGAATGTACACTCATTATTACTTATTTAAAAAGTTAGGTAAAGTATATTGTGTTACAAGGGGTGATATGACTGTAAACCTTTTGGAATTGCATTACACTATGACTAAAAGAATGCCTGTTCAAACGTGTGAGAAAACACGGTGTCGACATGTGACATTACGCCAAGGATTTTAAAGCAATTTCAGGTGAATGGCAGTTTAATGTACTCAACCTTTCTTCTTGTCAATTTTGTTCATAACTTTGCAATAAGTGTCAAAGAATTCCTGAGGTAAAGCTCAAAAACTCAGTGTTATTCAGGCGATGCAAAGCTAACAGTAAATCAAAGCATGTCAAAAGCCCTGTTTCCACCAGCCCTCTTTGACCCTACTCGACTCTACTCTACTCCTGCGCTCTTTAATCGATACCAGCTACTTGGTACCTGGTGGGCCCTGATTCCATCCAGGCCATGCTGGTACTAAAGTGTTTTGACTGACAGTTATTGGATATGATACCAGGCACTAAAGTGTATTGGAAACATTACCAGGTAGAGTAGAGCAGATTTGTGCTCAGAACCAACTCGGATTCTGAGGAGCACAGGGACTGTCCTTCTGCTGGTGCACAGAGTCAGGACTAAACATGTGGAGGCAGCAGTTCGATCTATGAAGCTAACATCTGGAACAGTCTCCCTGAAGATGTGAGACAGGCTTTTACTCTGGCTTTATTCAAATCCAGGTTAAAAACAGATCTGTTTTAACTGAAGGATTGTCTCTTCACCCATCCAAAATTGACCTGAGGATGGCCACAGTGATTGAAACATACCCTAAATAAGTATTTTTTTTCCGACCAGATTTTTTATTAGTTTTCCGAAGTTGACCTGCCCTGGGTCTCTTAGACTATTTTAGACCATTTTATACCCTATTTTTTTCTACTTTAATCTATGTGGTGGGTTATTTTGACCCAAGGATAGCACAAGGGTTCATTAAGCACTTTGAGTTACATGTGTATGAACTGTGCCATGTCTTGCAACCAACCGAAGTCCATCCATCCATCCATTTTCTACCCTTTAATCCATTTCTGGGTCAGGGGGGTGGCAATCAGAGATGCCACCCAAGTCTCATAGCACCAGCCCCTCACTGACCCTCTGCAGGTGGTGAGTCCACAGGAGGACGGCTGCTCTCTGAGTGTGAGCATAGCCTTGATCTTTCTGCGGGGGCTTTGGGCAAAGTGGGGTTAAGTGTCTTGCCCAAGGACACAACGACAGCAGTGATCAGTGGGAGTCGGTGGAGAAGGTGCAGAGGTGGGAATTGAACCCATGACCTTCTGGCCTTAAGGCCAATGCTCTACCAACTGAGCTACTGTCGCCCTACCGAAGTGTTAAAGGAAATTTGTCTGCCGGTCCGAACCCAGCTCATGTTCCTTATTAGTGGGTGGACAATTGAACGCTTGGTGAATTCTGCTTCACTATGATAGTGCAGGTAGAGGAACCGCCACAGCCACAACACAGCCATCAAACTCCACTGTCTCTGCTCTGTTTGTAAAGTAAAAGTTCTCATTTAAGCCCCAAAAACTCTTGTGTGTGAGTGTGCAGAGAGCTCCTGTGTATTAGGGAGAGTTTGTTTTTCCCCAGAGTACAAGCTCTCCTCGTTTGAGAGACATGGGGGTGTTGAGTAATCGGATCAATATGAAGCAGACGCATGCCGCTGTACCAGAAAATAGAGATGCATTTTGTCAGAGCAGTCGGAGCTGAGCGAAAGGAAGTGGAATTTGGCTGAGAGAATATCAGGTGGCACAAAGGTGGTAAACAGACTGGTGTGTGTGTGTGTGTGTGTGTTTGTGTGCACGTAAGTTTATGCATCCATCAGTCTGTCCAAGGGCAACTGTGGCTGACCACCATCATGTACAGAACGAATGAATAAGAGCCAACCATTCACAAATGTGATTATTCTCGTCTAGAGATTTAGTTTGTTTTCATGTCTAAACAGGAAAATCTTTAAGGCAAAACTCTGCAGCAGCAACAAGGCTTTACTGGCTGCCAGTGTGCCTTATAGGATCAACTTTAAAATTCTGGTCCTAACTTTCAGAGCTTTCCTTCTCGGAGCTGCCATGTCTGTCATTGTGTTCCCTTGACCTTTTAAATTTGTACGTACATTTTTAATTTGTGTATCGTCTTGCCATTGTGAAGTTGTCCATAAAGCATTCTTCAAGTGTTTTAAAGTGCCGGTAAAAGTGCCGTATAAAACTGGTTTATTAGTATTATCACTATGCAGCAGCAGCAGCAGCAGCACTAGAAAGGACTAAGCTTATCCTTTCAATTTCTCCTGTTCTTATATTTCAAGGTTCAGATCCAGTCCAGTCCACATCAATGAGTAAAACGCACAGTTCACCATGAGCACTTTCTTTCAACTTTATTTCCTCAAGTGGAGGAGTTGAAGTATCTCAGGGTCTTGTTCACCTCTGGTCATAAGCTTTGGGTAATGACTGAAAGATGGCCCGCATGAGTTTCATCCACAGAATGGCTTGGTGCTCCCTTTGCGCTCCCTCCCACATCGCGAGGAGCCAATTGAGGTGCCTCAGGCATCTGTTTGGGAGTCCTCCTGGACGCATCCTGGGGAGATGTTCCGGGCTTGTCGCACAGGAAGGAGACCAGGGGAAGACACATTGGAGGGACTGACCTGGCAGCCGTGGGAACGCCTCAAAATTCCCCTGGATGAGCCAGAGGAAATATGTGTGGAGAGGGAGATATGGGCGTCTCTGCTTAGACTGCTGCCTCTTGACCCAGCAATGGATAAAGCGGAAGAACATGTATGGATTTTCTTCTTCTTTCCTTTCTGTTGTTTACTGTCAGATTGGGGAATTTCTATTTTTTTGTTTGCTTCTGTTGAGCGCTTTGGAAACTATATTGTAACATGCTACATGAAATTGAAGTGGATTTAGATTTAACCGCAACCTCCACCTGTCAATGGTCCTAAGTTCACATCCAGTCAATCTTACATACCGCTTCCTTTATCGCCGGTTCGTGATTGTTTTTCTCCCGTGTCTCGACCCGTGTTGCTGCTGAGCGGTCATGTTGTTTCTACGCACTGACAGACTAAATGAACCTGCAGCTTTATACGGCGAAAGGCTAATGTTTTTGTAATGAAGACAAAGCTGCGTGTCACCTGCCAAACTGCCGCAATAACTGTGCGCTCATATTCAAGCCCGGCCAAGGTCACGCACGCACCATCTTTCCTCGGTTCCCAGACACACGCGAAAAGCTTGTCTGTATTAGATTCTGGAGTCGTACATTTATTTCAATATAAAGCAGCTACATTATCCCTGGATTCAGCCCATGGAGCTTTATAACACTTTTGGAAACGAGAATGAGCACGCCACGCGGAGAAGGAGATTGTGTTGCATCTGAATTAGTCAAGGTCTCCAACTTGTATAACTTTGTGTTTCACCAAAAGCCCTGAGGTCAAGTGGGTACAGCTCTTTTTCTCAGGCGCTGATAAGACCTGGAGTTTGCAAGACGGGTCAGAAATTGCGATTTTGTGAAGTAATGAGATAACAGTATAGCATGATAACTTTGTATTTGTTACTATTCAGCTATTTCATCTGAATCCTCTTTTGTTATTGAACAATTCTGCCTACATACACAGTTTTATAGCACTTTTGTGAACACTCAAAGACACTTCACATGACAATAATCATTCACTATGTACTATGTTTGTAGCTACAGCTGCCCTGGGGCACACTGACAGAAGTGAGGCCCCTCTGACCACCACCAACCATTCACACACACACCAGACTCATTCTAGGCAAAGTAGGTGAAGTGTCTTACCTCAGGACACCACAGCAGTTTGGCACTTAAGAGCCAGCACCGCACCTAGTGTGGCACCTAGTGTCTCCCATCACAGTACTAACCATACCCTGCCCTGCTTATGATAATGAAAAAAAAAAACATTAGATCAATGTTTCCCATGTGTTTGTAATCATTGCATTTCCTGTGTTTGAACAGTTTGATTCTCTGATCTGTGTTGGCAAATTGACAGCTTTGTGAAGTTCTCTGAGACGACTGCTGTTGTGATTTAGGCAATACACAAATATATTGAATTGAATTGTCTCATTGTTTGTGAATTCCATACAGAGACAAGGTTTCCTATGTTTTTTTCCTACGGTAGGTTTTCTACGTCCAATCCCGACAATTCAGATTTGAGGCCAGTGATGATTACAACGACGTTTGACAAGAAGGAATTGAACTACAAGTTCCTTGCAACCATTGACAATCAGACTTTTCTCATAGCAATGTATTTGTAGTTGTGGTTTTCCTGAGATTTCCTGATAACTTCAAAGTGGTCATATAGGTCGCTGCAAAATTAAATCCAATCCAGAAAATGATAAATCGGAAGGTAATAAACGTTGAAGTTGAAATGGTAATGCCAAGAATATCATCGTCATGTTTAAGTGTCTGCAAATGATGACTGCAATGTATTTATGGCAGGGGTGTCCAAACTTTTTAGTAAGAGGGCCACTTTAGTTCATCGGACCTGACCTGGGGCCGACAACATGGATTTAAAAAAACTGGATTTGAGCTGGATGGACCGGTTTATGGAATTTAAGATTATGTTCTTATTGATTCTCAACCAAGCTGCATTTTATTTGGAATCTTTTGACACAATCATAAAAGAAATGTCAGTATATAACAATATTGGTGGAACTGAAGTTGGTTGTGTTGTATTAAATATAGACTAAAGGCAGATGTGAATTTGATTGACCCGGAATTGAACTCTGTCTCTTTCCCAAGCAAAAAGACCTGGTCTCCCCTTGTTCCTTGGTAGTCCAAAAGTGCAGAAATATGAGTTAATGATAGTTAATCTGGGGGGATTCTGCTAATCCTTTCGTTGTTTGAAGAAGGAGGTGGACCTTGAAAAGCCTCCTGTCTTATCTCAAGAAAGTAATTTTTCTATAGAATTAGGGAGGGGTAGTGCATGAATGATTTCTGTTTAGGTCTGGCGAGACGGAGGAAAGGCCGGACCCTGGACCGGAAGCTGCCTGATACTACACGCCCCCTTCTTCCTGGACATCTGCTCTTTTTATGCTTGGGCTGGAGGCTTGGAGTCAGTCTGAGCAGGGACAGTTAGACAGAGAACATGGCAGAGCGCCTGCATGATTCTCTGCACATTTTCAGGCCTTGAGGGACAGTTTAGAATGGCTCAGCATAGGGTTAGATTTAGGGAAATTAAGAGCTCAAAGAGTTTTGTATCAATATTTAATTGTAAAGATAATTAAATGTTCTATTTTTAACTCCTGCATTCTTGGCCTTATTTCTGTATCAAATTCTGAACACGTCAGTCAAATTGCTTTTGACGACAGATGGTGACCCCGACGTGATTTGATACAGAAAGAAGACGCAAGATGAGCTCAGATAGATAGACTGGGTCTGTTGGGTCTTGGGGCTCTCTACTCTGCAAAACACAGGTAAGCAGATACCATTTCTAAAATCTGCACATTGTTTTAAATAGAAGACAGAGAGATCTCGGCCCAACACCAGACTGCAGTTGTGGACAGACCGCCGTGACGGGCGTTCTATCGGACGCGATAGAACAATAGTCAGGTTTAGACGTTTTTAGCCTTGGGGGAAGAATTGGTCCCTCCTTAAATAAAACAGAACATAGATGTGAGGTCCACAGGGTTTAGAAGTGCAAAAGAGGCACACCTTCGTGTAGAGAGGCACAAGTGTATTAGTGAAAAAATAGGAATAGAATTAGAGAAATAGGGACAGCTTTAGGGTCAGAACAGGATAATAAAACCTTCTATATCCCCCGGGGGGCGGGAAAAAGGGTACAATTAATTTAAACAGGAAAAAGCCAAGTATTTAAACTGATGGATTCTATATATAGAATAATAATGATCTGATTAATGAGGAAAAAAAGAGAGCCACTTGGCTGTAGTATACGAGTTTCCATGTGAAGAAATGACCAGAATGATCAGTTATGGAAGTTTTTCTCTTATTCTGATGTAATGTTTCAATAGTTACAGAGGTATTAAAAAAAAAAAAAAAAGATCCGGCTGTACCTAGTGATGCATTGGTCATGTAAGCAAATTGTAATGTTTTCCATTACTGACGTATTTAAGGATAAAATGTCAAGTGTCGTTTGACGTGAGAAAAACTTTTACCACTGATTAAAACCTTGTCACGAGAAAAACGAGGGAAATGCTTGAAGCATACAGCACTCAGCCCCTCCCCTTTCTCTTTCTGTCTTTCTCTCTCTCTCTCTCGTGAAGAAAGAACTATTACCAAATATATTTTTTGTAGATAATTACATTTAAACACACGATAATGTTACTGACATGGAGTCATAGGATCACAGAACTTTGAGTTAGATTATAAAGAGGCATTATTTTATTTTTATCTCCAAGGCGTCTGGACAAGTTTTTTCCTACATTTTGGTGATATAAAAGTTAGAATGATCTTAGAGAGCATTATACTGTTGGAAAAAATAGGGCTTAGGATAGCAGTTGAATGCAGAATTCGGTTTTCAGAATCTAATGTTTAAAATGTTAATATTAATTATTTCATAGGTTTATTTTGATTTGTAATTAATCATGGGTTTGGTATGGTATTAACACACTTGTTTGTGTTTCTTGTTTGTCTGTTTTTTCCGAGAAAACTTCTGTCTGTTTCATTTGGCCAAAATCGTCTCTGCCACAAGACCTCAATCGAGCGCCATCAACACGGACCATCAGCGTCTCCCCCTCTCCCGGCGGGTCGCAGGGGGCAGCATCGGCTGCAGCAGCTAACAGGAACTCTCGAAGAAGACTTCTCCGGCCTCCATTTCATGGAGAAGAACCAGACTTTTGCACAAACCGAGTGGAGTTATGTGCACGGAGAGGAACGTTGTGTAAACCAAGCGAAAGACACGACACATTGGTGTGCGTCAAAAATGAGACAAGGAAGACATGAAAGAAAAAGACGTTGCAAGGAGAAGAAAGTGATTGAAAGAAGAAAAAAGAAAGTGATTGAAAGAAGAAGAAGAAAGAAAGTGATTGTTGAAAGAAGAGGAAGAAAGAAAGTGATTGTTTAAAGAAGAAGGAAAAAGGCATTGAGGCAAAGACATTGGACACTTTGAGCCAAAAGACATTGAAAGACGCCATAAGAGGAGGACGTGGCCGGGCTAAATGAAACAGACAAAAGGTAATATACAGACAGGCAACAAACGCACAGAGACATATGGGACATTTAAGTCATATTTACACATTTAGCTAGGTCATTCGTTCATAACACTACATTTAACTGCATGAAAGATTACAAAACAATCGTCAAAATTAATTAGACTCTTGCTTTAGCATGAGACACAAGGAGATTAGAACAGCAGTATATTTAAGGTAGAGGAGCTTTATTAAAACTATTATTGTTATTTAAAGTCATAGTCGCGGAGAAGTTTAGAATTATTGATTTTGACTGCATGATCTTGGTAATACGGATATTTAAGGCAATTTTTCAACCTCTGAACCGTGGCTCGTTTCCCATTTAAAAACAATCACATGCACAGTTGAAACTGGTGCTAGAAAGAGAACTGCAGCTTTTAATGGACGCTGCATTTAGTACAAAATGGTTTGTTCAGACAATTGAAGTTTGAAAAATGATTTAAAGCATTTCTAAATTTTGGCTAAAGGTGATATTGGATAATTTCTGATAACACATTGACGCAACACTGTTCATTGGTTGAAAACAAGGATGTAGGGACATTTTATGAAATCTTTTATGACATGTTTCTCTTCCAAATAGCTAAATTAGAAACAATTAGGACAATTATGCCTTTGATACAACTGTTGGCAGTTTATCTGAGACATGATTGGTGCAAGTACGACAACACACATAGAACAATGGTCTTTTCTCCACATGAACGTGAAACAAAGGTGAAGTATTAAAGTTTGAGACTAATTTACATTTTTAATGAATCCGACCTGGCTTTACTGAAAAAGAAAAAGAAGGAAAAAACATTTATTGCACGTGCACGACTTTTAAAGTAACAAGAGCTCATTAAAAATATAGGGGACACAATCTGTGGGAAGCCCGAGCAAAGACCACGTGGTAAACACTAAAGTTGGAAATGGATCCTTGTAGGAAAAATCTCTTAAAGCGCTGCATGTTCTGCAGGCTCTGAAAGTTGCAACAATAGAAATAGCTCATGAGACAATTGTAATTGGACATGGAAAAATATAACAAAGTTAAAATTACAGGCCTCCTGTGTTGTCTATATGTTTGTGTGTGTTATATGTTTGTGTGTGTTATATGTTTGTGTATGTTATATGTTTGTGCGTCATGTCAAGTACACTACGTTGACCTTAACAAAACTCTGGACCAATATACTAACGTGGGGAGTCGGCCTGTGTGAGTGTGATGTGAGTGTGTTGTGAGTGTGTTGTGAAATGAGGAGTGAAATGAGGAGTGCTGAACGGAGAATGGAATAACAAATGTTTTCTGTAATGTTTTAATGTGATCATGGAATAATTATTTTTTGTCAACAGCATACGGTGTAAGTACTAGAGATTAAAAGATAACAAGCTTTATTGAACAGGTGTAAAAGTGAGAGTACTCTGGGATGAGTACTCTGAGAAAGTACTCTGCGGAAAGTACTCTGAGATGAATACCTTGCTGAAGGTACTGGGAGCCCCCCCCCTCTGCTGTTTGTCCTGACAATGATTCGGTCCAACCGCAGTGAGCGGCCATTGGGCGGAGGACAACTTTGGTTTGTAACTCACATTTAGGGGAGTATAAAATTAGAAACATACATTTTGTTAAGTCTGTATTTGGCTACAGCCTCTGCCCTGATGTCACACACCGTCTGTCAATGCAGTTATGTTTTGCCCAATTGGAAAAAGATTGACAGGCTGCACCATGCGAAGAGAGGGAAGTGGGCATTTTTTGTGTTCTAATGTTTCTTTTTCAGATGAGAGATAAACTACCCCTGCTTCAGGGATGACAGTAGTATGGATCATGAGGAAATGAGCCTCTACGTTGGCACCAAGCCCACAATACGAATGGAGGACGATCCGGGAGGAAACAACTGGAGAATGATTGGAACAGTAATCTACACACACACACAGACACATGTTTTACACGTGGCCCACGACCAAGAGAGGGATATAATGTTATTGTCATAGGTGGTCATGGTCCTTAACCTTCTAAATCATTAGAAAGAAGTGTAAAACATATATTTACAAGACCAAATAAATAATGGAAAGGGCAGCCTAAAAAGCAAAATGGGAAAATTATTAAGTAATTTTCGGAGTTGCCAAAATAAAATAAAATTCTTTATTTGTCCCATAGGGGGTCATTCTAAATTTAGTGTTGTGCAAATTCAAAAGGAGAAATAATAGCGCTGATAACATCAAACAGATCTACTCTTTAAGATAATAGATCATATAATAATAAGATAATAATAGAATAGAATGAAATAGTCTGGAGCTATAATGTCATTGGATTCAAGGAGCTATAGCTTGAAAGGTCGCTAAGAAGAGGTGTCAGAATAAACAATAGTAATAATAGTTAGACTAGTGAATAATCATCCATCCATCCATCCATTTTCTTCCCCTTAATCCATTTCTGGGTCGGGGGGGTGGCAGTCAGAGCTGCACCCAGTACACAGAGCACCGGCCCCTCACTGATCCTCCTGCAGGTGGTGAGTCCACAGGAGTGGATAATCAAAATAGTTCTATTGTGAAAATAAGTATCAATAAGGTCAAATTGTTCTAATAATTAGAGTAAAAAGGAATCAAATGGAGTCAGATTTTAGATGTTTCTGTTTTCCACATCTGTAGGATCTAGTGCAGATGTGTTTATAGAGAGTAGTATTAAAATGCAGACATAGAACGACAGGGTTTAACAAAATTTTAAATCTAAAAATAGCTCAAATATAACATTGCTTTTGACGCATTCTCTGAGCTGCTCCATTGGAGAACAGGTCAAATGTTATTGTTTATTACAAACAGCTGATGTATTCACACATATTAAGTTTGGGACAACTCTTTAAACAGTTAGAAGCAGCGGACAGAAGCCATGAATGTGCTTTTGTTTATTTAATAATTAATTCTATAGCCATATAATCGTAGAGAACGTGTATAAAATAGTTCTCTTCTTCCCGCTCCCTTTCAGGCAACTTGATTTAGATTTATGTCTTTTATATTTGAGAACTACTGTGTTGTTTTTGGAATTGTCTGAAATACAATACATAAAATAGTGATTTGCAGAACAAGAACCGGCCAATGAAAAATCATCTATTGCCAATGCAATTGTTACAACTAGAACCACAACTATGACCAAATGCAATAAATGTTAAGTGTTCAGTCTGGCAGACAAAAAGGTTGACTTTTAGTCTGGGAGACTGAGCAAATGTTAAAATGGTTTAAAATGATAAAGTATGAGTATTTTAGTGTTTTAGTAGATGTTAAATAGTAGGAAAAAGTAGAATTTGATCATTGGTCATAAACAAACTTCAGAGTAAGAGTTAAAATGGTATCATACAATGTGATGCTTCTGATAGAGCAGCTAAACTATTAGAATCAGAAGTATAGCACAGCCATTGAAAGTGACAGAAGTCACAAATTTGGAATATGTTTTGGCTCAGGCTGCAACCGAGCTTTGGAGTCACAATAGAGGAATAGATAAATGCATCAACCATAGATGCTTTCAAAAATAGAGATTATTTTTAGCCAGGGCTAATATCAAACGGCAAAGGGACCATTTCCTTCATAATATGTCCAAAAGTATTTACTTCAAAAGTAGATAAAGTTCATTACAGTTTATACACAGTTTTATTAGATACTGTCAAATGCACTTGTTTCAAACATCTGTGAATGTTGACAATGCAAAAAGTTCATGAGTGTAGCCTAGACTAATGTTGCTTAGATTAATGAGATAGATTAGAACCAACAGAGATTCAAAAACATTTAAAAGCATTTTGGTGAATTTGGGTATAGCACAAAAGTAGATGTTTAGATATTTTTGAGAATTTTAAAAGCTGTCGATTTGTCAGCACGGATTAGAAAATCGAATACCATGGTAGAGTAACTGACCCCAAAAACCTGCTAAAATAGATTAGCTCTTCTAAGGATAATACCAATTTGATTAACGATGTACATTCATCCCAAACTGTCTTGAGAGGAGGGAGTGACAGCACTTTCTGGTTCAACAAATGTGTTTGGAAAAATGAGCAAAGCCCCACAAAATGGCACAAAGCCACTGATAATGAAAGCAAACCACAGTATAGACAGATTTATTAGATAAAAACATATGTTTAAGAATATGGCTCAATAAAAGCAAATATGCAAACATATTTGTAAATAGATTAGAATAGTTTAAACTATAGTGAATAGTTTTAGTGCATACATTACAGACGAGGTTGATGAAGAATCAGAATGACACAGCAGTAGTCATCAAAATAGTATTGAAGGAATGTTTAAAATATGGTTTGTTGTGTGTTGTATTCTTTCTGTATTAACTCTTCACAGATATCGAGCCAGAACTAGGATGATGGAATCTCCCCAGTCCTGTCACCCGAGAAGGGTTATTGAAAGATTGTGACCTAAATTGTTCTAATATAGGTCAAGAGAGGGAAATGTTGTATTAAATATAGACTAAAGGCAGATGTGAATTTGATTGACCCGGAATTGAACTCTGTCTCTTTCCCAAGCAAAAAGACCTGGTCTCCCCTTGTTCCTTGGTAGTCCAAAAGTGCAGAAATATGAGTTAATGATGTTAATCTGGGGGGATTCTGCTAATCCTTTCGTTTTTTGAAGAAGGAGGTGGACCTTGAAAAGCCTCCTGTCTTATCTCAAGGAAGTAATATTTCTATAGAATTAGGGAGGGGTAGTGCATGAATGATTTCTGTTTAGGTCTGGCGAGACGGAGGAAAGGCCGGACCCTGGACCGGAAGCTGCCTGATACTACACGCCCCCTTCTTCCTGGACATCTGCTCTTTTTATGCTTGGGCTGGAGGCTTGGAGTCAGTCTGAGCAGGGACAGTTAGACAGAGAACATGGCAGAGCGCCTGCATGATTCTCTGCACATTTTCAGGCCTTGAGGGACAGTTTAGAATGGCTCAGCATAGGGTTAGATTTAGGGAAATTAAGAGCTCAAAGAGTTTTGTATCAATATTTAATTGTAAAGAGAATTAAATGTTCTATTTTTAACTCCTGCATTCTTGGCCTTATTTCTGTATCAAATTCTGAACACGTCAGTCAAATTGCTTTTGACGACAGTTGGATGACACTGTCAAAGTGGCTCAATGGTGACTTTGTGTTAGCAGCAGAGGGCCACATATAATGGCACAGAGGGCCACAATTGACCTGTGGGCCTGAGTTTGGACAGGCCTGATTTACGGTGATGAATGTCGATTATAATTAAGAGAAATGTATAACTAATGTCAATGCAAGCTCTGACACCAAATTGAATTGAATACTTTTAGGATTGTATTTTTCTCTTTATATTACACAATTAAACTACAACAACAAGAACATAGACAGGATTTGAAACATAATATATTTGACAAGAGGTAGAGTACAAACCAACTGTCTCCCTAGACCAGGTCCAAAAATATGTCTGGGAAGAAAACCTATGATTTAAGGATTGCTTCAAATATATCCTTTTTTTAACTTGAACAAATACTGAAAAGATTTGACTGGTGTCTTTAGAGCTGGTACTGTTGACTTACGAGCTCAAACATTTGCTCATGCCACCTGCCGCCCCATGGCTCACCGGATCCTCTGACTGAATCCATCATCCCATTCATTACACCACGGCTCCAGCACCGGCGGCTCCACCATCTTTTATTCATACGATGTACAGACGTGTTGCTTATACCCTGTGATATCGGCACACATCTTCAAGGGCCCGCCTCGAGGAAAAGCTGGCTCCTATATTTAAAGAAATGTATATTATCACCTCGTAGAGAAGTCGTTGTAATTCCATGGACTCTTATTTCAGGACATGTGCTCTTTATACACTACCAGCAGATTCTACTTTTGAATCTCATGAATAATAGTAAGTAAGTATGTAATCTTTATGTATATAGCTCCTTTCACTCCACGTAGCGATGGGCACATGTCAGACCTATTGTACATGTTTTCAGTGGAAACCAATGCAAACATGGGGAGAACATGCAAACTTCACATAGAAAGGCCTGGAGGTAGCCTGGTCGTCCCACACCATAGTACAAATGACATTTCGTACTAAGGTTTGGAGGTGCTCCATTGAGCTCTGTTTACAGGTGGGAGGGGTTAACTCCTTTTGCAGATTGAAACCAGTGGATCTGAGTTTACCGTGACGTATGTGATGCGCCCGAGTCTGTTGTTAGCATTTAGCCTAGCCATCTCCTTTGCTGCTAACGGAGCCGTGGGGAGTAGCACCACAATTCCTTCTAGCGATTACATTTGCTAAACATTCCTATTGCTCTGGCTTCAATTTCTTGATAGAACCAGACCGGATTACTTTACTATCGCATTTTTCGCCATTGCCAAAGTACAAACTTCCTGTTCGACGCAGACTCTTGATGTCACCCACAAATAAATACAACACTCTCCTTCTGCGCTCGCTGGTAGGTCGGTCAAAATTCAACCGATCGTAATCGCTAACCCAGGGACCAGACCCAGACGGTACATGCAGTGAAATGATGATTGAGCGGGGTGTACGGATGGCTAAGGCCAGGCTAGCCTGGAGGTGGAATCAAACTTTTTTTGCACTTTTTATTCATCCGATTTGGAACCCATCTCTAGATGTTGATGCTTGGCTTGGTCAAGACTACCAGAGCTGATGGATTTACCTGCTGTGCATGTTTTTAGTTGTAGGGGAAACCTGCATAGACAAAGGGAGAACATAAAAAATCCACTCAGAAAGGCTCTGTTATCCACTCAGCCACATTGCTGCCAATGATTTGGTGGTGATATAATCTGGAGTTGTGTGTGTGTTGACAGTGTAATCTTCCTTCAGGAAGACATATTAGGAAGCTTTACATTTTGGTTTAAAAAGAGAGGGAACTGAGCCACACAGACTTAATTCTCGGTCTATAGTCTGAGTCCTTGATCTACAACTTGTAGAGTTGGAGTACATCCTTTTTCAAAAATTTTTTGGAGTCATTCCTTGCTGATGCAGGAGGGTCTAAGGAGAGAGATGAGCCGGGACATTTCTGAACAGTTTTGATTGCTCTCCCTATGGCCCAATGGCTTGGCTTCAATGAGTTTCCAATTATTGCATTCCCTGTGTTCGAACTGTTTGATTCTGATCTGTTGTTGTTGAATCAATAACTTTGCAAAGGCTAAATAGTGACTCACGTGGCTTCTCCTATCAGTTTAGATGATTTTTTTTTTTTTTTACACTTTCTGGAGATCAACTCAGAATTCACAACTTTGGTGCATGCCCATTTTGTGTATGGAATTTATAAAGCCATTTAAAGTGTCTGACTAATAATTGTGTCAAAGGCCTCTTTCAGAATATTGTTATGAATTGTTAAACCAATGTATTAAACTTCCGACCTCCAAACTTTTTCCTTCTTGCTCTCTTCCCTACACTCACCATTATCATGCCAGGCCTCACCCTGACATGCTAATGACAAGATCCAAGGTGCAAACATGCTAAGCTCAGATGCTGATGCACGGAACATCAGCATAAAATTGGCATTCTGAGCAGTTGTGGCCGGGGTGCGCAGTCCGGTGCCTCTTACAGCTCTCTCCTGTGGTTGTGTTTGTTATGTGTTAGAATGAGCTCCGAGCCAGATGTGACTGCAGCCGCTGTCACATGTTGTTTGGATTGAAGGAAGTTTCTGGTTCAAACCGGGGCCATCGCAGCTTGTCACTGCTCTTTTGAAGACTGCATCAGCTGAAAGTATTGCAGCGTAACCATGGAGAAGTATCTAAGCTGTATAAAGGCAAAGTATAGTTCCGTCACCAATCACTTCATCACATGTGTAGTGAAGTAAGAAGAGTTGAACCGAGGCCATGGAAACATTTGGTATTTCCAGAGAGTTTTACAGTATTTGGAGTGCTTTGGAAAGGTCTCTGGAACATGACCCTTCAAATATGTTTGACCTGGCTCCCTAAATCCTCTCTTCCACAAAATAACTTGAGCAGTTCATTGCTTTTGAAGCATGGTCTTTACACAAAGAAGCACAAATTCAGCATTGTGGATCTTGTACCGGTGACATTTAACAATGTAAGTCACTGTCAACAGAAACATATAAATATCATAGCATCAGGCCCAGTAAACATACCATTTCTGTTAATTTTGATTAGTTGTAATAATAATAGTATGCATCCATTTTATACAGCACTTTTTTGGACACTCAAAGACGCTTCACGTGTCATTATTCATTCACTTCATACACGGTGGTGATAAACTTCTACTGTAGTCATAGCTGCCCTTGGGCAGACAGACAGAAGCAAGGCAACCAGCATGTGCCAACGATCCCTCTGACCACCACCAACCAGTCGCACACACACCCGACTCATTCGTGGCAATGTGAGTGAAGTGTCTTGCCTATGGAGTCAACAACAGTTTGGCACTTTACAGCCGCAGCTGCCCCACTGTGGTTTCTCCTCCCATCTGTACGAGGCTTCACCTAGACTGGTCCAAGACTGGTCCGAGACTGGTTCGGGGCTGGTCCTTAAATATCCCAAAACATCATATCCTTAGACCCTCCTGCAAGGACAAGGAACGACTCAAACAAAACAAAAAACAATGGGAAAAGAGTAATAAAAGTCAGGGAGTCCCACTTTGAGAGAGGGATCCGCTCCCACCAACAGACAACTTGTAGATCCAGCACTATAGAAACCTCTTCTCAGCATGTTTAGGTCTATACAAGATTTTAAAAACCATTATCGATTACTAAATCGGTTGACAACTATTTCAATAATCAATGAACTTCTTACAGCCCTATCTTAGATCTCACATTTAAGCTTTATTTATTTATTTATATACCGCCTTTCACAGACCAGAGTCACAAAGCGGTTTACAATTGTTATTTTTTGGGCACTTGTCCTCTCACTCCACACAGAGATGGGAGCGGGGTCGCCGAACAGGAGGCGCATGCCAGACCTATTGTACATATTTTTAGTGGTAGGGGAAACCGGAGTACCCGGAGGAAACCTACGCAGACACAGGGAGAACATGCAAACTCCACTCAGAAAGGCCCTGGTCCGGCCGGGATTCGAACCCAGGACCTTCTTGCTGAGAGGCGAGAGTGCTATCCACTCAGCCACCGTGCCGCCCACTAAACATACCCAAAGTGAACTAAATGCAACAGAGTCTAATACACACACACTTTTACCATGCTTTCCTTTATGTTACAGGCAGTATGTTCACTACAATGAACCCTGAATTATTAATACCATCCAAAGCCCGAAGCCATATGCTGCGTTTTGACATAATTATATTTTTGATGGCCTTTCTGCTCCAGGCTCCATCTCGGCGCTGAATGTTGGACCTAATGTGTTTAAGAGGAGCTCTGGATACACGCTGGAATCATGATCACTCAGATAAGATGCTCGTCAGATGGACCAGCTGAGGCGCCGCTCCCCTCACTCATTGTGCACTTCTCTGCAGCGTCTACGGGAATTTTAATGAAATGAAATGCTTCATATACAACAGATTCATGATAGGATACAGCCGCAGACTCTATGGCAATATTATTGGATCTTAAAGGAAGAGGGATATGAAATAAGGTATTTTGTAAACATGTACTGAATCATAATCCAGCTTTATACACAGAATTCGATTTGAATTGTAGTTTTACTTACTTTAAGAAAGTTCTGTTTTACCGGCGTCAACAAATGATTTTCATATTGCAAGCTGAAGATGTGCAAACTAAGTTAAAGTTATAATATATTGATGTATAGTGAAACCGACCCGTGGATCCAGGCCTCCTCCATCTGCACCTGTGAACTGGACCGGTGGGCTGCACCCCCCTCCCCACCTGGGAGGTTATATACTGTACAAGAGTATGGACAAAAAAATAATGAAAATGACTATATAAACTTAAATAAATTAATACAATTGTTGATACTATACCAAATAGATTACAGTTACAGCGTACTTTGTCATTTTTCAAGAGAGAAATCGAACACTAAAAATATATTCATGAATTTAAGTGTAGCTGGAAATTGGATATAAATTGAACAGACAACAGAATTAGACAAATTCTTATAAATGTCAGAAAGAACATTCAGAAATGACCAAGTTTCATTGGAGAAAACAAAAATCTCCAATGTTTATATCAGAGGCAGGTTGTGTGTTATTGTAAATACATCACCTCCCAGGGGTCAGAATGCTGCATTTCTCAGACGCCATGTGAGAGCTGCTTCACTACAGATCTGACCTTTCACTTGACAAGATCCTGCTTGTCCTGGAGATAAATGTGGAACTCTCAATGGAAACCTCGGTATTGCTCCCTCAGATCACACACTGCATCTCTGGTTCATCTTAGCATTTGTGAGCATTCCTTTATGGCAGTAATTTCATTTAAAGAATAATCATTATTTGAGTTCATTTTGGCATTTATATCATCATCATCTGAAACATCCTATTCAAAATTCCTGAACTGAAAATCTGTCATCGCTGTTAATTGTATTGTAAAAAAGAGATCAGTTCAATTCAATGTATTTTCGTATGGCCCTAAATTACAACAGCTGTCGGCCCGGAGGACTTAACAAATTAGTTGATTCGCCAATAACAGATCAGAGAATCAAACACTTCGAACACAGGAAATTAATAACAAACGTAGGAGCCATTGGTCCATAGAGAGCTGGGGGCCCAATGTGCTTAGTACAAGTTTATTAATGTGGGTTAAATGTCCTGGATCATCCCTGTCCTTTGACCCTCCTGTATCCTTCTGCATCTCCAAAGTTTGACTCAAAAAAATGTCATTGGGAAAAATGTGAAAAACCTCGGGAAGGCCCAGATTGAAAGAGGAATCAAGTCCCACCAACAGACAGGCTTTAGACGTAGTGCAGAAGGGTTGCAGTATGCATGTTTGATTTCTGAATGAATGGTTGTCTGGATGTATGGAAGTATGGATGCTGGCATACATGTACAAATGTGGCAGATGGAACAGCAGTGTGTTGTGGGGAGGGCCACACCCCCCTCAGAGTCCCACACTAAGGCTTCCTGGCAGCTGCAGTACAGTGTGGGGGCCAAACAATCACTCCATCTCCTATATCAGTGGCCTCCCATATCTTTCTTCTGCATCTCCTCCCATTCCCTCCTCACTGTATCTTTATCTTCTTCCAGTTCTGCCTTGAAGCTGGTTATTTCTTAGCGCTATCAGTTAAAATCTAAAAGAAAGCCAAGTTCATATATATGCAGATGCATTGCAGGAAGATTTAAAGGACATTCAAAATTCCTTGAACCATTGAATTATTGCTGACTACTTATACAACAAAAATATAGGATTTTTCTACCAGGCAGTGAGGCAATATTCAAGGCTGAAGTCTTTCAACTGAAATGGTACTAGATTGAAGACTATAGCGCTGGGTTGATGAAAAACTAACCTTAAAAAAAACATATTTCAGAGTTTCATTACTGTTGAATCGTTCCTTGATGTAGGAGGGTCTAAAAGCAGTAATTATCATCATGTGTTGTGTCCTTAAAGGCGCTATACCCGTTTCTGCAATGTTTGAATGTTTAGCACTGCCCCCCCCAACTCGCTCAATGGCTTCTCATTTCCCCTACGCTCTCATAACACAGAGCCACCTAGTTTTATTTGCGATCTGATACATATGCTAATATTAGCATTGGCGCAACTTCTTGTAAGCTGTGCAACAATCACTGATGAAATGGCACTAAAGCAACGCACTGCTAACACAATATATAAGTAAAAGAATACCGCTAGTTTCGCATCCAAATTTATTAATTTAAAACCTTAGAATATATTCTAATATTTAATTATAATTTGTTATAGAGCTCCTCAAAGAAGCAGCAGCAATTCTTCCGATCATTTTTTCTTGATAACAGAACTCTCAAACCAATAATGACCGAAGCCCCAATGCAATCTCTGTTTGTAATTCAGGTGTGTAAAATACTGCCATTACTCCGCAAGTACAACAAGCTATCAGCACCTGTCACTACACACTTGTCTGTGTAGAGAAGCTAGCGGAGCTAGCCACGCTCAATAAACAACTACATATGGCAAGGCAAGGCAAGTTTATTTATATAGCACAATTCATACACAAGGCAATTCAAAGTGCTGAACAGAACAAGAAAGCATTAAAATCATAAATAATCACAGTACATTAAAAAAAGATAAAAATATAAAATCCCTCAGTTGTATGCACAGCTAAACAGAACTGTTTTCAACCTTGTCTTAAACATTGTCAGAGAGGAGGCCTGTCTCACATCTTCAGGAAGACTGTTCCAGATTTTAGCAGCATGAATCTGAAAAGCAGCCTCCCCATGTTTAGTTCTGACTCTGGGCACTAACAGGAGTCCAGTCCCTGTGCTCCTCAGAGTCCGGGCTGGTTCATATGGGACTAACATGTCACTAATATATTTTGGTGCTAGGCCATGGAGAGATTTGTACACAAGCAGAGCTGTTTTAAAGTCTATTCTCTGAGCCACAGGAAGCCAGTGCAGGGACCTGAGGACCGGACTAATGTGGTCGTACTTCCTGGTTCTTGTCAGGACTCGAGCTGCTGCATTTTGAATGTACTGCAGCTGTTTTACAGCCTGTTTGGACAGACCTGTGAGCAGGCCATTGCAGTAGTCTAACCTACTGGAGACAAATGCATGGATAAGAATCTCCAAGTCTGCTTTAGACACTATGTTTTTGATCCTGGCAAATGTTTTTTAGATGGTAAAAAGCTGCTGATGTTACTGATTTGATGTGGCTATTAAAATTTAAGTCTGAGTCCAGTATTACCCCTAGATTTCTGACCTTGTTTGAAGGTTTTAGGGAGAGAGACTGTAGGTGACAGATGACGCTCTCTCTTTGTTTCTGGGGACCAAAGACAATCATTTCAGTTTTGTCTGCGTTTAGCTGAAGGAAGTTGTTTTGCATCCACTCACTGATCTGTTGGATACAGTGAAGGAGTGAGTCCACTGGTCCATGTTCTCCTGCAGTCAGTGAGACATAGATCTGAGTGTCGTCTGCATAGTTGTGATAGGACACTTTGTTTCTGCGTATTAACTGACCTAACGGCAGCATGTAGAGATTGAACAGAAGAGGTCCCAGGATCGACCCCTGTGGTACTCCACAGGTCAGGGCCATATGATCTGAGACACAGTCTCCAATCTCCACAAAGTACTTCCTGTCTTCATATCTACATATCTATCAATCAACACCATTAAACGTCAATCGGACAATACAGTACACATATACATCCTTAACACACATGCACGGACGATTTCAGAATTTGCTGTTACTGTTTTCATGACAAAAATACTGTTTTAAAGTGACAAAAAGCGATCGCGAAAAACCCGGAAGTTACCATGAAACAGCTAGCTAGCTTAGCTGTTACCCGCCTAGCACGTCCCGGGGAAACCTTTGGGAGCTAACTATTTTATTTGCAGTCATTAAATACATTTCGAATTACAAGGGTTGTCTAATATTAGTTCAAATTTTTGTATTCAATTATTTTGTTCATTATTTTTTATTTTAGAATTATATTCGAATTTTGAAGTCGAAGCCCTGGTGTTAAGCAGCGCTGTAGAGGCTAGAGGACGCAGGCTGTTCGCTTCTTGTTCTGTGAGACTCTACTCAGCACTTTTCACTGCTTGTAATTCTTGCACAGCTGAATCAATTACCTCAAGTTTTCAATAAAATGATGTATTATGATACAACTTGTATGTAGTAAAAAGCATTTTTATGAACTACTTAGAAAAAAAATCGGGTATAGCTTCTTTAAAGTGGTTCTCACCCCCGCTCCTCGGAGCTTACGTCACTCACATTTCCTGTTGAAATCTTCCTCTAAATGGGCGTAGCCTGGAGGACTAAAGGGGGCGTGAACGAGACTGGGCCGTTTATATAGCTCTGGGCGGGGGGCTGCTGACGTCAGGTCCAACTTGCAGACGTCAGGTCCAACTTCTGTGCCAGTGTTGGCGCCAGATTCAAAATTCACATGTAGTAATACAGGTCGCCTGCAGATGGCGCCTCACAGACGGTTTTAGGCAGAAAGTCTAACTTTCAACTAATTTGCACCAAAGTGACAAGATTATGACCAGGATATGTAGACAACACTATTGGACACTCATTTATACCGTTTATCAGCAAAAAAAAGTGGATTTGAGGGTGAGTTGTCCTTTAAGCAAGACACTTCACCCACATTGGCGATAATAAGTCTAGTGTGCATGAATGGTTGGTGGTGGTCGGAGGGTTGCCTCACTTCTGTCACTGTGTCCCAGGGCGGCTATGGCTACAGTACTGTAGTTATTTATCACCACCGTGTATGGAGTGAAAGAATAACGACATGTGAAGCGTCTTTGATTGTCCAGAAAAGCACTATATAAAACCAATGCATTGCAACAAGCAAAAAGAGATCAAACCAAGTCGGAGGACCATAACAATGTCAGGTAAAGAATGAGAGTCTAGAGAGGCTCTATTCATCTTGCAGCCCCTTGAATGTGGTGGGTTAAAACACGGTTGGGAATGTCTGGTGCACCAAAGCAGTTTTAAAGTACATTTAAAAACAGAAAATGTGATGTATGTCTGTAATCTGCAGCAGCTCGAGTCCTGACTAGAACCAGGAAGTATGACCACATTAGTCCGGTCCTCAGGTCTCTGCACTGGCTTCCTGTGGCTCAGAGAATAGACTTTAAAACAGCTCTGCTTGTGTACAAGTCTCTCCATGGCCTCGCACCAAAATATATTAGTGACATGTTAGTACCATATGAACCAGCCCGGACTCTGAGGAGCACAGGGACTGGACTCCTGTTAGTGCCCAGAGTCAGAACTAAAGATGGGGAGGCTGCTTTTCAGATTCATGCTGCTAAAATCTGGAACAGTCTTCCTGAAGATGTGAGACAGGCCTCCTCTCTGACAATGTTTAAAACCAGGTTAAAGACGGTTCTGTTTAGCTGTGCATACAACTGAGGGATTTTATATTTTTATCTTTTTTTTTTATGTACTGTGATTATTTATGATTTTATTGCTTTCTTGTTTTGTTCAGCACTTTGAATTGCCTTGTGTATGAATTGTGCTATACAAATAAACTTGCCTTGCCTTGCCTTGCCTAATCTGCTCACGTTTAGAAATCAAGCCAAACATAAATCCGTCTAGTGTGTGGACAGACTCACCAAAATGATAAATCTTCTGCTTCTTGTCCTTTCCTTCTCCATCTTTCCCCTCTCCCAGTTTCTCATACCACCTCTGTCCTCTCCTCCGCTGCCATGACGACCGATGCACCCGAAAGCAGGTGGATGAGGTGTCTGCTCTCGCTCTGGGACAGGGGGGAAAGGGGGTGTCCTGGCCTCGAGGTGTTGCAAAGGGCACTGGGTCATGGAGCTTGTCTCACTTCATCTCCAGACCCACCAGGAGACGTGGCAGGTGCGAAAATTGAATCAGGTCGACATTTATCAGCAGCATCTCAAAGGTCTCGTTTACAAATTTTGGGTCAGAATTCATCTGGTTTGAAAGAAAAGGTTAATACTGTACACTGGTGTTTCTGGTCACTGTTTTGTCTTGTTTCTAAAGGCTCTTTTATACTTGTGCTAGGATTAAAGGAGCTATAACCGTTTCTACAGATTTGACTGTTTAGCTCCGCCCCCCAACTCGCTCACAGGCTTCTCATTTCCCCCACGCTCTCATTCCACGGAGCCATCTTTTATTTGCGATCTATATGCAAACATTAGCATGAGCGCAAGTTAAGCTGTACAACAATTACTGATGAAATGGTACAACAGCAACGCACTGCTAACAAAATATATAACTGAAAGATTACCACTAGTTCCACGTCCGAATGTAGTTGGAGCATAGATCGTCCGAGGCGGTCCTGCAGGTCTGTCCCACAGACAAGTCTCTGCAGAGGATACGATGTAAGCTAGCTATGTTCACCCGGGCTTGATTTCTTGTTTGATAATTTTTTCACTTTAGTTCCTTCTTCTCTTCCTCACTGTTGTGTCATTTGGGCTGTTTTGCTGTGTATGCATTTACAGCAAGAGGAGTTTTAGCCAATTCTGCGAACATGCTACTGTGTTTAGCAGCGCTGTAGAGGCCTCGTTCTGTGATTGGATTCCCCGCATTGTGAAGTGTTTTATGATCCTGAAAGGCGCTTTATAAATAAATATGTTTACTTACTCAGTTCTGTCTGCATTTTGGTATGTATCTAAGTCAGAAGCATTGTTGTTGTGTCCTTGGGCAAGACACTTCCCCCACATTTCCTTAAATGTTTCTGGTGAGTGTGTGAATGGTAATGGGAGGGGTCGATGGGACATACTGGTTGCTTCGGTCCGTGTGCCCCAGGGCAGCTGTGGCTACAGTAGTAGTTCATGTGAATAAATAATGTGAAACGTCTTTAAGTGTCCAAAAAGGGTTTTTTAATAAAGATTCTTTATTAAGATTAAGATTAAAATATCCTTTTTTTCTCCCACAGTGAGGACATTTCAAGGAAAATTGTATTATTATTATCAAGCATAAGTATAAACTCACTTCTATTACAGTTTCAAAATCTTACACTTTCTTGCCAGCTTTGGGAATCATTTGCATTTTAGTAAACATATTTCCGAGACGACTCATCCGCAGAAGAGCTACAGCTTTGAATGTGGCAGTGAACCTTTGCTCTGAGGGACCAATCAGTAGCCAGCCGGGTACTCCCGCAAATGGCAGACTTGTCCATGCATTCACCATGACTGTGGGGAAAGGATTCTCCTGTGTAGGCAAACAATTGACTGGCATATGTCTTGTCGAGAACAATAACAAATACACATTAAAATCGCTGCATTGGCTCCCCATGTGTTTAAGGATTATTTTACTGGTTTTTAAACAACCCTAATCCTAATGGTTTTGGGCCTTCTTATCTCTCAGCTAACAAGTGCATTCTGAAGTCCACAGTGGCTAAACTAGACTGGTCCAAAAAAGAATATTCCCCTCAGCATTGACCCACATCTGGAATGTGGGGTTGGGCCAAGAGCCGACTTTTGGACCATCCTGTAAAGTCATTTTTGAGAGGAAAGAAGACGCTATACAAAAGCAATAGGTAATTCTTATCCCAGGTCCACCCCCACCAGCCCGGTGTGAGATTGCAAGAAAATCAGTGGATGTGCTTAGACAGGGAAAAGTGCTGCTAATTATTTGGCTATAGGCACCATGATACATGCATCAGACCACTGTAGGACAGACGTTTTCTGTAGTCATGGCAAGATGAAGCCCCATGAAGCAGCGAGGCATTGCAGCCAACTGCTCGACACATAATTCAATGCTGCGATGAGATTCATATTAACTCCACTACGCCATCATGTGGACAGAAAATGTATTACATGCCAAGAGCTTGTAACAAATGGTGCGATCAAAGTGCTCCCAAATAGAGGACAATTTCCCCTTTCTTGCCGGTTCCATCGCAAAACAAAGGGCTTGAACAGGATGCTAAAAGAATTGCTATAACTCAAATACAAAAACGTGAGGGGGAATCCATTGCGTCTATTTTCTTTCGGATGGCGCTCCAAATCAGCAATTCATTTTCTGAATCAGTCACGTGGTACGGCCACAGCAATGCTTCGAACACCATCACAAACGTCATCAACACACCACGCCTCGACACACGCTTAAAAGAAACCTCCTCTAGATTCCTTGGCACACGCTTCGATGACTTGACACATTCAGCACATCACTGATTTTCTGAATCTTTTCTTTAATCAAATTAACCAAAGTAAATAAGATTGTGGTAATGGGCCAGGAAAATTGGCAATAAAAATTAAGCTCGACAAAAAAATGACATATTGTTTACCTAAACTTCTGGTTTCTGTTTCCTTCTGTAAAAAGACTATCTGAACTTACTCTCTATGACTTACTCATAGAGAACTGTACGTGCAGTTAAATATAGATACAACTACAGAATCAGATTTGAATAAAACCAGGTTTGACCTCCAGGGAGCACCAGTGAGACTCAACAGAAGACATGTCAAAGTCATCACTCGATTCCCTTTGTGAACTTTTCACCTCCACAAGCTCCACTGACAATCCTCTCACTTGTTGATTGAAGATTTTGTGAGTTTTATTGGCAAGAAACAGACACAGCGCAGCGTCTGACTGAGGATGTAATGGAAGTCATGGAATTGACTTTGCTACATTATTGTAACCTAATGTTATTACCCCAGGTTCAGGATGGCAAATGGTAATGGAATGAGGAGTAGCCAATGATATGGTGTGAACTATCTGCTCTGTCTGGTGCACACAGGGGTAGACATGCACAGTTTTTCCAAGTTGATTTTACTGCAAATGGAAAATGTGCAAGTGAAGGTGTGCAACGCTAACAAGACACAAAAGGAGTGAGGGGAACTCTGCCGACAAACCAGACTCTATGATCAAATCTCCACCATCGCCACATTTTTGAAGCTACAAAGCAGAAAATCTGTACTACATGCAGCTTCTATGGGAGGGACCCCCTCAAGCAAAAAAGTATCATGACATTTGCACAAAAAGCGAATATGGGTTGACCAATCAAATTACTGGCAATGACCTGAGACATTTTCCGAGACATTATGTACATTAAATGTATTCCTTAGAAGTGTTTTTGATTCTTTATTTTTATTATCTCTTTCTGACTGTTGCACTGAGCCAAAGCAATTTCCAAGTCTGTGACTTCCTGTTACTTACGTGGCAATAAAAATGATTCTGATTCTGATTCTGACATCCCACTAAGCAAGCCGACGTTGAATCAACGTAATTTGAACGTCGTTGTCCGACGTAGAATATAGGTCACTGGTGGGTGCAGAATGAAAGTTTTCTCGACGTCGTTTCCCGACGTCACTTCAACCTCCAAATGTTACGTTGATGGCACGTCAATTCAAGGTTTGAATGTGGTACGGAACCGGTCGGGTCTGACATCCTATCAACGTCTCATATGACCAAAATATTGACGTTTATATGACGTTCGTTTTCAGTCGTTCCCACTAAGCAAGCAGATGTCAAAACTATGTCATTTCAACGTCATCTGGACGTTCATTCAAGGTTGCAATGTGGTACAGAACCGGTCGGGTCCGACGTCCTATCAACGTCTTATATGACCAAAATATTGCCTTCATATGACGTTCGTTTTCCGTTGTTCCAACTAAGCAAGCAGATGTCAAAACTATGTCATTTCAACGTCATCTGGACGTTATCTGGACGTTCAAATGACGTCGCGGCCACTTCATACAAGGTTGCAATGTGGTACAGAACCGGTCGGGTCCGACGTCCTCTCGACGTCTTATATGACCAAAATATTGACGTTTATATGACGTCTATTTACAGTCCTATTGACCTACTTAACCTCTGCAGAATCACTCACTGGTCGAGACATACTTTTTGCAATAGGCAAGGCAAGTTTATTTGTATAGCACAGTCAAAACAAAAGGAAACTCAAAGCACTGAACAAAAGATAGAAACAATCAAACAAGGCATTACAATTATAAATATTGACTGTAAATTAAAAAGAAACAAATAAAATCTCTCATAAAATCTCTCAGTTGAAGCAGAAACAGAAGTGTTTTAAACCTGGATTTTAACATTGTCAAAGAAGAAGCCTGTCTCACATTTCCAGGAAGACCGTTCCAGATTTTAGCCTTGTGAATCTGAAATGCAGCTTTATCATGTTTAGTTCTGACTCTGGGCAATAAACGATAAACACAGCATTCAAAAATCATTAGAACAACTGTAGTAGAAGGATATCAGTCATTATTGCAAATGGAGCTGCATTAAAAATCATGTTTCTCTACATCAAAGTACAAGTTAAAGCACACAGGGCACAGTGTTATGAACACTACTGTACTGAACACTACTGTACTGAACAGTTCATGCCAAAGTAAAAAAAATGATTGTAGCGCCGATGTTTGGATCAGTATTAAAACAGGCACAAGCTACACTCTAGGTTCCCCAGATGTAAAAACACAATCTGAAAGGCAGAAGAATGCATTTATTGAATGTTGAGGTTCCAGCATGTGTCCTCTCTTGGTCTTCAGTCTCTCATCACAAGGTCCAAGCACAGCACCTGAAAATGTGGAACATGTTTAGTTTCAACATAATGTGGCAAAGTGATATAACAACACATCACTTTCTATTAATGCCTCAAACCACTCGATCCATCACCATGTGATACAAACCTTGGCACTGCACTAGCTCGAGACACTGGAAGACACTCCGTCTGAGAAACTTGGGATAAGGCTTTGGTCATTGGAGTAATTCCATGTAAAAAACAATTGCAAATGTGCATTTGTTTTGCACATGGACACAAATGAGCCCTGAAAGCTACTTACCCTGTATTACTCTACACATGTTGCATTTCCGAGGGGGCATTTTCCCCTTGTTGCTCTTTTCCCTCATCTTGAGTGAGTTGCTGAACAATCTGAGAAAAAGATAGATGTTTTCAAAGAGAATACACCAAATAATGGTTTATTCTAAAAACAACATATTAATACAGAACAACAATCAATGTGTGAGTGTGATTCTTACCTTTGAACACCTTCAACACAGTCTGACACCTGTAAGACTCAAACACACATGACACATTAGGAATACACACAGAACATTAGTTATTGCAACAATCATGAAATTATACTCTATGGATTTCACAATAATTGACTGCATTAGCAAAGGTAAATGTATTTTAATTAACATATGGCTGGTTTTAAAGTTTATAAGAAAAAGTAAGAAATTGAATAGAGTTGCAAGCGCTAGTTAGCTTGCTACCAGCAGATGAATGGATATTTAATATTTGCAGCTAACAATAACATAAAATAACAACTGTAGTGGCTCATTTAAACAGCCACAGTGAGAAGAAGTGAAAGTCTCTGACATTGAAGACCTGGGAAGACATTAAATCAATTTATTAAACAAAGCAATACATGAACATTAAACTCTCTTTCTGCAGCAGGTAACATCTGTGTGCTCCTATGGTCCCACATGGTCCCACATGGTCCCACACCTGAACTCAACTCCAACTGATGACATCACAGGTGTCTAAATGATGGGAGTGTCCCAAATAGTAAAGCTGATCTCCCTGTTTTTAAACTTAGGCCCTGTCCACACGAAGTCAAGCTCAGGCCTAAACGCAAAAATACTTTATCAATCCAGTGTATCGTCCATACGAGGCCGGCGTTTTGGGGGGGTGTAAACGAACATTTTTGAAACTAGGTCCCAGAGTGGAAAGATTTCAAAACTCCGTATATGCCGCTCCGTGGTTACTGCCTCTCCGCAATGTATCTGAGACGCTTGCGTCATCGCCCCGCCTCTTGTTAAAGCACGCATGCGCCGCACTCAGAAAATAATGACAACAACAATGTAGCTTGTTGGTTTTGTAATCCAGTGTGACCCGAAGCAACAGTTCAACCTCATCGTCCGTCCATACTAATGTAGTACCAGCTCGCCCACTCGCCATGTTGTCTGTTTACAAAATTCCGCGCATGCCCACGGAAGTTTGGGCTTGATCCCGTCATTGCGTCACAGCGCCACCAACAGGTCTGGCATAGTTTCACAACGTTTTCAGCCGTATTGACTACATTCATATGGACGCACACATTTACTGAGCTAACTCCGTGTTTACAGAAAAAGTTTCTGAAATTATAAGCGTTTTGTCTTCGTGTGGATATAGCCTTAGTTTACTAAGTACTGTTGTCTTTTTGCAGTTTATAAACCATTGTGAAATATACAGTAACTTTACATTTTAGAATTGAATTATTATTTTAAAACTCAAGAATCTTAACCTTTTTTAACACATAGTTTGTTGGACAGTCTAACCTAAGAATTCTAATGTGTTAAAAAATAGTTTGAAATATGAAAAACAATATCATATTTTAAACTTTAACTTAAAAACTAAAAAAAGGTGTCTCCCTTTCAGCTGAGCAGTGCCAGCCGTTATTATTATAGATTCATGCACTGGCAATTCAAAATACAGATAATATACAAAATATACTTAACAAAATCCACGTATACGTGAGAAAACAACTTACTTTCTGTCTCCAACTATTTTCAATGTGGAAATGATACATCTATATCTAAAAACTGTGCAGACTGTGTACTTACTAGAGAGGATGATTCCAAGTAAATAAAGCAGGGCAGCGACAGAGGTACAGATTCAACGTCATATATCAACGTCTGGGAAGGCATTGCCTTACGTCCAGATGCACACCTTACGTCGTTTAGACGTGGAAAACAGGTCCTCGACGAGCGACTCACATGTCAGGCTGTAAAGTTATAAGTTATACTTGCGCGGCGCATAAGTGTGCGTCGGTTGTTTAGGGTGTTATCTATTATTTTTTCACAGTAGTCAGAGAAAATGCCTGGCCGTGGTGTAGCGGTTGCGTAATGAGACTTCAGTCGCAACGACGCGGGTTCAAATCCCCGTCGGAAAACTTTTGACTTTTCACTTTTTAGCGAACAATTTTTCTGTTTGGTTAAAAACGAATAAACACTCAACATAAGATTATGTAGTGGCTAATAATAAAACTTGTGAACCCATGCATTTGCATAAAATCTCAAGTGCTCACCCCTTATTTGCAAACTTGAGATTGTTAGCACAACAAATGCATACATTCACAAGTTTTATTATTAGCCACTACGTAATCCTATGTTGAGTGTTTATTAGTCTTTAACCAAACAGGAAAAAAATGTTCGTTAAAAATCAAAACAAATATATAAAGATAATAATACGCACACGTGGGCTCGAACCCACGTAACCAAGACTGCACACGTTTGCTTAACCACTACACTACCGTCAGGTACACTTAGGTTGCTTCACAGCCTATATATTGTATCGCTAGATCAAGACGTACTGCGTCGGTCGGCCGATGACCTGTTTTCGACGTCTAGGGGAGGTCGGGATTGAACGTCATATCCACGTATATGGGAGGTCATTGTTTTACGTCCAGATGCGCACCTTGCACAGACGTTGTTTGGACGTAAATAAAAGGTCACGACCGACCGACGCGATATTGACGTGATCTGGAGGTTGAGTGGACGTCGGATGTTTAGTGGGATTGGTCAATAGCTCCTATGAGTTTTTTTATTATTGCATTTCTTGAGTTTGAACTGATTCATTCTCTTTACTGTTGTTAGTGAATCAACATATTTTTTAAAGTCCTCTGAGACAACAGCTGTTGTGATTTTGGGCAATGGGAAAAATTAGAATTAATTTAATTGAAGGCCAGATGCTCACTCCGTCAGAACAAATGCCCATGAAGAAATTGTCTCCAGCTCCAGCCGATTTTGAACTTATGTTCAAATCGGCTTCTTCTGCATTCAGCTAACAAGCTATGGGTAACATCAGCACTTGGTCAGTCCACTCCTAATATTATAATTGGATCCTCCATGGCTTTGAACCCATTTTGTATAAACCCTCTTTAACAAAGTAATTGTCAATTTGCAAAAACAGATAAGAGCCATTGGAAGAATATTTGCCCTTTACCAAGTTTTTGTAGTAGTTTATTTTAGTGCCAAACAAATACAGTTTCACCCCTTCACTGTTGATAACAAACATGTTCTAGACTGTCGCTAGAAGAATACAACTTTTTTTCTACTGAACTCTTCAAATACTGACAGGACTTTGATGTTGACATTTGGCTGTTCTCATCTTAACAAAAGGGGATTGAAACTCATGGGGGGCGACAGCAAGGAAATGACCTCATCCATCCAGCCTCCCCAAGTTCATGCATTATCTATCAAAGCGAGCCTATACCCTTAATGGAAAATGCAGTCTCACATTTCACTGCGTCGCTATGTCTCCGATTACCGCATTATTTGTATTCACTCAATTTCAAATTCATGAAATATTGCTGAACCAACATAAGTGCTTTTGATGAATTGACAATATGCAAAGAAGTCATTAATAGAAATTACCATTCTAATTGATGAATGACTATCTTCCTGTAATGAAATTATGGGGTGAAAAGAGTTATTTTAACATGCACTGTGGATAAGATGCTTTTGTGGTATTACCCATTTTTATCATACAGAAATAGTAGGCCGCCTCTAATTGGACTGATGATGAGGACATTACAATAGGTGCTCACCAGCGAGAAGGGATTTCTGGGGTGTAAGGTTTAAAGATAGAGCCGCCATTTTCTGCAAGCTTTTAATTGAAAACCAGAGAAAAAATAGAAAGAAAAAGTTAATAGCTTCTGCCTGAGCACTCAACCAGTCACAGAGATAGCAGCAGAGCCCATTGACTTGGGTAATTATTTCTGTGTTTAACTCCTCCCTGTGTGCTGGATGACAATGAAGATTTCACATGCAGGGATTCAGCTACATAATATATTCTCCGAGGGTGGTGAGGATCACGTGGATATTGGAAGTCCTTAGAGCCAAGCCGCAGTTTTAAAACGTAATACTTTGAAGCAAGGAAAGGAACATTTTGTTATTTGTTGTGCATGTTTTTTCTATGGCTTGCAATTTAAGACTCCGTACTGGTTTAACAGGTTATACATGTCTCCCTATGTAATTATAATAATAATAATGCATCAGTTTTATATAGTGCTTTTTTGGACACTCAAAGACGCTTCACATGTGTAAATTTCTCCTATGTGAGATAAATAAAGCACATCTTATCTTATTATTCATTCACTCCATACACGGTGGTGATAAACTAATGGGCGGCAGTAGCTCAGTTGGTAGAGCCCCGCTCAAGACTTTCACCATCGACTCCCACTGACTACTGTCGTTGTGTCCTTGGCAAGACACTTAACCTCTGGGAACACCAGCCACAGTGGGGCGGCTGCGGCTGTAAAGTGCCAAACTGCCGTTGTATCCTTAGGCAAGACACTTCACCCCCATTGCCTAGAATGAGTCTGGTGTGTGTGTGAATGGTTGGTGGTGGTCGGAGGGGCCGATGGCGCATACTGGTTGCCTCGCTTCTGTCAGTGTGCCCCAGGTCAGCTGTGGCTACAGCAGTAGTTTATCACCACTGTGTATGGAGTGAATGAATAATGACACATGTGAAGCGTCTTTGAGTGTCCAGAAAAGCGCTATATAAAACCGATGCATTATTATAATATATCCAGAAATGGATTAAGGGGTAAAAAATGGATGTCTCCTAACCTCTAACCCTACACCAAACCCTAAGCCGTAATCTTTAAGCATAGCCTAAATTCCCCTGAAAAAAAACCCTGAAGTGTCCCTTCCTTATGCAATGGCTGGTGTGTGAGAATGACTGAAATTCTTACATGATAAAGTGTTTGGAATCCTGGGAACTAGTTTAGAGATTTAAACTAACCCTAAACTTTCTCCATTAGGTAATCGAGTTTCAACAATAAAAAGCAGATACTCCATACGGTCTGTGTAAGCAACAAATTACGTTCTACTCTTTTGAACTCTGTTGCCCATAAATCCTCATTTTGTTCAATAAAATAGGCTCATTCCCTTGACAATGACCTTGGGACTAGTAAAGGTTATTTCAACAAGCATGCAATTAATTCTGTTTGACAATTGAAGCCATTTGGAGGTCAAAGTGTGAAATGGCATGTCCAATGAAAACACGCTTCTCTTACCCTGCGTCGCACTGTTCAAATCAAAAGTTAACTTGTTCTAACAACATAATGAGCAGATTTGAAGGCTTATGCAAATGGCAGAGTAATGTGGATTTCTCAATAAAAAGGGCGTTGATGACATTCTCCATGTGTTTAAAGTGTATGGGGCTGGTGCAGTCAAGCTATAGCTGCTCCTGACAACTCCTCACGAAGATGGATGGCCATGATCCATCTCAGAGGTTGTAATTTAATCACAGGTGGTCTCTGGCGGAGGAGGAGTACAGTCCAACCATTACCGGGATATTAATGTATGGAAATTATGGGTTGCATGGCAGACGACTCCCCGCATTCCCAGCTGAGGACGCACAAAGCAAACTTAATTGTCTCCTTCCCAAGAGTCAAACAGGACTTGGCGTCGTCCCAGTTTCAAACTACTTTAGTCTTGTCAACAGTCCACAACATAAAATCCCTCACCATGAAAATCAGGATATAATGTAGTATTGGCCGATCAGTGCAAGTGTAATCATTTCGTATTGTGGGTAAATACAAGGTTAGAAGGAAGGTAATGGGTCGTGCTGGAAAATATTGTAGGTTTCTGATTTTTTTTTTCTTTGTGTTGTAACGTAGTGTCTGGATAGATGGGAGGGCTTGGCTTAATAATAATTCAACTAATCCCTTTTCCAACCATGCACAGGTTTTCTTGTTTTCTCTTATATGTTTCTGTGAAAATTTGTTTGTAAAAAAATACACAAATGAGAAAAAAAAAAAGTTCTATATGAAACGCCTGTATGTGTTGATCAATTAATTAACCACAGCAGTCGCCTCAGAGGACTTTAGAATGTTGTTGTTTTTCCAACAGATCAGAGAACAGTTTGAAGACAGGAAATGCAACTATAAAGAACAGAGTCATTGGTCCATACGGAGGGGGATAACCGATGTCCATAAATGTCCCTGATCATCACTGTCATTAGACCTTCTCTGAAACAACAACAGTAGGCAAAAAATTAGAAACCTCATGGAGATCCATATTAAGGTCACACAGACGAACAGCCTTTCGATCCAGAACTGTACAAATAGTATGAACTACTCATAAATACATTGATGTACACATGTAAATAACCCATATTAACTGCCATAAACATAGTCTTGATCTGCAGTCCATGAAAAGGTGAAATTGTGGAAGGTTGAATGAAGAGGATAGATGGACAGTTACTAGGTGAGGACAGACCGTTGACTTGGTTAAGAATTGATCGATTGAAAAGAGCTGTTAAATTCAGGTTCATACACAATAATTCAATCTATTATTTTGATGACAGACTGCCAGTGGACTGGGCCTTTGCAAACATCTCAAATGTATAAATAACTTCCACATACAAATACATTTAGCTTCTAAAGCCATATTGGACACCGCACCGGTATATAAAGAGCACCAGCAAATGTTTAAAAGAAAGATAGTTGCACCTGAATATAAGCCGTAGGTTTTCATGTTGTGTTAAAACACTGAACCAACAGCTGATGGAGCCGAACCAACTCGATAGACGACAGGATTGAAAGAAATAGGTGTTTAACATGAAGAGATCCTTTATTCATCCCACTGTGGGGCAATTTCAGTGTTGCATCACAATTTGCAGCACTGAAATGAGGAGCACACACCCAAAGATACAATCAACACACTGATGACTTGTGATGATCAAAGATTTGGAAATATACGCTGCCATGTTGGGACTCATTTCCAAATTTATTTTTGACAATAAACCTTGATTGAGCTACTTGAACCTGAATTTTGTGCATCTCCTTCTCTCTACTGTTCGCATAAACCTCAGCTGATAGAACTTGTCCCAATCCAACCCTGTGCCCCGGGAGATACTTTACCACACACAAAAATGCAAACATGAAAGTAGCGGCTCAGAATATTACTGTCATGAGGTGAAATGAAAAAAAAAAAAAATATGCAGGACTGGAAATAGCTTGTTATTTCTTGAAAGGGAAAAAAGACTGGATGCAATGGATTGACAATAAGAGGGAAAGAAAAATTCAATTTATTTTTGTCAAACTTGCAGGTTTTGACAATGTTTTGATCTGGAAATCTCACTGGCGTCTGGAAACACTGGATGAAGCACTATATTAGAGGGTGAGGAAATCAACAGAACAGAACGTTAGATTAATACAAAAGAAAACTAAAATGCGAGTGCACGCTTTGGAAACACTTTGGTGAACATTATGATTGGCTTGATTACAGTATCTTTGAATCTTTGCCTCTTTATATGATAACCTTATAACCAGCTTGTCTGTGCCATATGTGCTTCCTGACAGGTGAGGTGGAGGCGTTCGAGACTATATTTCAGTCGTACCTGCTTCTCACACTCTTAAGCTCTTAAGCGTGGAGCCATCTGCCCCGTACCACATTTGGCCTGACTGCTGGTAAATGCCACGGGTAATTATGATAAAAAAGCCTCTTAAATTCTCCAAAAGCTGCACATAACTCACTTTTGCAGACAATGGAGGCCAATGTTTGAGGAAATTCAGCAATGCGATCCAATGCAATTTCCATATTGTGTGTCATGCCAAACTGAGAAAGATAGACCCAGATTTTCATATTGGTTTGCCATTTTGCCTTGTGCACAAAACAACCAATCAAGTTTTAAGTCTGGCTTCTGTTATTTCAGAGCTACCAAAATTACTTCAAAAATGGTTATAAAGAAAATGGTTGTGCTAAATTATATGTATTATGTATATGCCAGTGTAATGCATTCAATATACTGTTTACTCTGGAATCAAGGCGTACGTTGTGTAAATTTATAGGATCATTTTGACTGCTCCCATTTAAACCAATGGATTTATACAAAGCTAAAATGCAGCCCCCATGCAGCCCACCGTGCCGAGTGGCTGAGTGGATAGCACTCTCGCTTCTCAGCAAGAAGGTTCTAGGTTCGAATCCCGATCGGAACAGGGCCTTTCTCAGTGGAGCATGCATGGTTTTAGCCTGGCTCTGCCAGACCCTTGTAGTTCCGCCATGCTCCACCAGAGGCGTTTGGCTGAACCACATGGGTCTGGTATTGACGCCATAGCGAACGCCTTCCCCAGATTATTTTTTAATCGACCAATCAGGATTGCCGGTGTTACGTGGGGTTTGCACTGCCTTCTCAAGCTTCTCTCATGCAGCAGCGGGAGGAATCCAAGATGGCGGACATAAAGTCCGCGAATCTTTTTAAAAGAGTAAATACAATCGAATTAAGACACGGATGTCCCTTTTAATGCAATTTGAGGCGAGATGTAGATGGTTCTATGCTGATATGTGTGTTTTAAGAGTCAAATGTTCCTGTAAAGTTTGGTTGAAGCACTGGTTCAGTGTTCCTGTTTACACACTATGCAGCAGGGTTGTCAGGCTTGGTGGTTCCCGCATACTTTTTTCCAGGAGACTTGTAGGTATTAAACAAACAGAAAGACAATAAACAGAATCATGATAACCCAAGTTGATTACATTACGTATTTGGCAACCTATGGGAACCGTGTGCTTCGATGTGAGTGGTTGAAAGCAGACTTCATTCAAGATAACGGACAAGTGGTGTATCCAATCACATACAAGGATTTTTTTTACAAGGCCCTGCCTTCTGAAATCCAACCACTATGGCTCAGTACCAGACATGGGTCTGGCGAGAGTCAGGCTAGCATGGTTTCCCCGACCACTAAAAACTTGTACAATAGGTCTGGCATACTCCTCCTGTACTGGCGACCCCGCTCCCATCTCTGTGTAGTGTGAGAGACAAATGCCCACAATTGTAAACCGCTTTGTGACTCTGGTCTGTGAAAGGCAGTATATAAATAAAGATTACTTACTTACTGAGAAAAGGTCACAAAGTTATGAAGACCAAAAACGTACATGAACTGAGTAATTAGTAATTGGGAGACCTCTGGGAACACCAGGTGACACAGTGGCCGGTATCAAACTGTCAATGTGTCTTTAGGCAAGACACTTCACCCACATTGCCTAGAATGAGTCTGCGTGAATGGTTGGTGGTGGTTGGTGGGGCAACTGGCACATACTGGTCGGCCCAGGGCAGCTGTGGCTACAAACGTACTTCATCATGTACTTTATACCATGTATGGAGTAAATGTTTATTCTTCATCTTTGAGTGTCTAAAAAGCCCAATATCAAACCAAAACAATATTTAAAAGGCTCATTGAGATACAAAAAATGGAAGTACTCTTGCTTCGTTCAGCCCGTTCCTAAAGTCCACACTTGAGTATACAGTATTCTTGCACAAAAAAAAAGACACACACACACACACACACACAGCTTTGTAAATGTATCAGTTGTAAAAAGGCAGACTGTGCACTGGGCGCCCTGGAGACTTGGAGAGTTTGTATTTGTAATGTTGGCAGAAACGCTCTCCCTGCCCACAGGGTTAGTGGATCGTGCTGAAATGGCGGTAGTTGAACAGTGAGGGTCAAAGACTGTAAAAACCTATGGGAGATACTGAGTGGAGGAGATTTTTCTGCATCTGCCATACAGCCCACACAAACCCTTTTCCTAATGTAGGTCGTATACATCTTTGAGTGGTTAAATGTGCACAATATTGGCCTTGTTTTGGGTGGCATATTTTTTGCTTCAGATATTAAAGGAGACGGAATACATATCCCTAGATCACAACAGCAGTCATTTCAGAGGAGATTACAAAGTTGCCAATTCGCCAAGAACAGATCAGAACACCATGGGTCCAGAGCGAGCAGGATGATCTCTGTCAAAACATGTTAATGAATGGATCATCGCTGTCCTCAGACTTTCCTGCAGGTGTTTGATATTTTTGCAATTCCTGTGTTTGAATTGGTTGCATCTTTGATCTGTTTTTGGCGAATCGACAACTTTGTAAAGTATTTCGAGATGACTGCTGTTGAGAATTAGGGCTAAACAAACATATTTTAAAGATGCAATACCCAATTTTTTTTTTTTTATATGAGTTCATAAAAAGGCTTAATACTACAAACAACTTGTATATAATCCGTAATTTAATTGAAAACTTGAGCTCATTGATTCAGCTGTGTATGAATTCAGGCTGTAAAAAGTGCTGAGTAGAGGCTTAGCGTGACGCTCGCTCTCCTCCAATCACAGAACAAGGCTGCATCCTCTAGCCTCCACAGCGCAGCTAAACACAGTGGCATGTTCGCAGAATTGGCTATAACTCCTCTTGCTGTAAATGCATACACAGCAAAACAGCCCAAAACACAAAACATTGAGGAAGAGAAGAGGGAACTAAAGCGAAAAAAATGATCAAAGAAGAAATCAAGCCCGGGTGAACATAGCTAGCTTACATCGTATCCTCCGGAGAGATTACAGTCTATGGGAGAGACCTGCGGGACCGCCTCGGACTATCTATGCTAGGTCCACATTCGGACGTGGAACTAGTGGTAATCTTTCAGTTATATATTTTGTTAGCAGTGCTTTGCTTTTGTACCATTTCATCAGTGATTGTTGTAAATTTGTTTGTTTTAAATTTTATTGTGACAACTCAAGAGGGGCGACAGTTCAGATGGTAGAGCATTGACCTTTGGGCCTGGAGGTCATGGATTTGATCCCCCCACAAAACCTACTCCTACTACTCCTACTGATGTCTGCTGTTGTTGTGCCCTTGGGCAAGAAAATTAACACTTAGACGTTGCCCGAAGCCCCCGCTGAAAGAACAAGGCTGTGTCACCTCTGACGGAGCAGCCATCTTCCTGTGGACCCACCCCCTGCAGAGGATCAGCAGGGACTGGTGCTAAGAGCTTGGGGGGCATCTCTAATTGCACAAGTGCTAACCGCTGTGTCACTGTGCTGCGCAGACTTGTTTAATGTCAAAAATGACGTGCTATGCAACGTTTGTGCATCTTGTAATTTGTGTTTAGATAGAAAACAGGGCACTTAAATGTCAAAGCCTTTTTTAAATAATCTTTGCCCCATTTTGCATTTTATTCATTTGGGAAAACCAAAAGTGTTTTCCACCATCCGACTCGTCCCCTTTTAACCTACATTTACCGTGTTGTGTTACTGTGAGCTGCTGATTGAGACTAGGCTACAAGGAAAAGGCAACTGTGGGGTTGTTTTTACAATATACAGTTATAAATTATGAAGGACTATTAAAAATCTGTATTTGTTCAGTGGAATCTTTTGTATGAACTTCCACGCATACTTCCAGCCACAGAGCAACTTTTAACATACATTTGCATAATATAATATATACGTCTGAAAAAATCCAAGAATGGGAGAAAAAAGAATATATCCACATCATTGTTATGGTAATTGAAATGTGTCTTTCTCATATGAAATATTCTTCAATGTCACCACAGTCATCTTTGTCTGTGTGAGAATCGTACAGGGGTAAATCCACTATTTCACTGCAACAAAGGGAAGAGGTAATGTAGTGCATTCATTTATTTAGGTGGACTGAGGTAAATGTGGGTGTATTATCAGTGCTGTTATGTAACTATTAATAACTGTAACACAGTTTTAGGCATAAGAAGACAAATCATTGCTGTTTTGTTAAATGGTCACCCCTGTCCGGGACCAGTGGGCTGCTCCCCCTCCTGCCCGCTTAGGACCCCAAGTCCTGGTTCTAGAGCCTGATATCTGGATCTATTGCCTGTCTGTCTTTGGGAGCACAGCTCTCTCTCAATATTCATAACTTTTTCCCCCCGACTGAGTTTTTATTTTGAGACGATCCTTGCGACGTGGGAAAGACAGGGACATCTGAGGACATTTATTAACTTTTATGGACCAATTTCTGTGTTTGATATTGAATTGTCCTTTGTTTTCTGATCCGTTGTTAGTGAAACTGCAGCTTTGTAAAGTCCTCCGAGACAACTGCTGTTGTGATTTAGTTGAAATTGAATTGAGTTTTTCATCTTTGACAATATTGTAAATTACTTTGCTTATTAGTAACACTATATAATCATTACAAGATTTGTGGTATTACCAATCTCTAATGTGAACTAGAGATGGACTTTATCCACTCGTTCCCTGCAACACACAATTGATTTACTTTCATCTTCAGTATTTGTACTAACATCTACAACTCATGACCCGACAATAACACACAATTTGGAAATCTTCTTATTACGACGGCTTTGATATATTTCCTTCTTCTCATTTCCCCCTCAGTGGGGCTCATGCAGCAGTGTGTGACCCGGTGTCCAGTCATTTGTCTGTTTACTGGTGATGGCAGAATCCGTCTTTGAGCTCCGCAGCAGGTTGTCGGAGGGGGGTAGTCTGCTCTCTTTTCTCATAACAAATATCATCTTTCTTTTCCCACAAAAGCCGCTCTGGCTGTCCAATATTCTGCTTCGCATTCGACAACAAAAAACTGAGATTGAAATTTCAAGGGTTTCTGATATAGTGGAGATATCAAAGTACAAAGATATTGAGAGAGTCGGAAAAAAAGTCTTACTTTTCTTATTTCAGATTCTGCATGTTCAATGGAATTTCTTTCCCTTCACAAGTTTAGTCGTTTCAACAAATGTAACTAGATACATAAGTTGTTCAAGGTTATTATTGTTTATTTATTTACAGGAGCATTGCGCGACTTTCCCGGAGTGATCTGAATGTTGTTGATTTACCTGGAATGTTCTGCTTTGTGGTGTACAGCTTCTTTATCGATATTGGAAACAAAACAAAATTTCTATCACAAAACAAACTATTTTTCACAAATTTTTGTGAAGAGGGAAGCAGGCGGCAGACCCAGAAAAGTTGGGCGGTGAACCTTTCATTCAGGACTCCTAGACAATTCTGAAGCTACTAGAACTTCCAAAGCAGTCATTCTGACAGCTCCCATTCAAACCTATGAGATTCTAAAATAATCTCCCAAAAAACAGATTTGGTTTTTCACTAGTTTTATTAGAATTCAAAAGCTCAATAAATGCCAACACTGGTGAATGTAACTTACAGCAAAAATACAAGAAAGTAAAGCCTGGTTCACACGGCAGGATAATTAGGCCAATTTAAGACCTGATTTACCCCTAACGACAATCGTAAGAACGCTCCAATTTTTGTAAAAAAAATCTGATGGATTTTCCTGCCATGTGGTGTGTTAAGACTGCGCTCGTCGCTCGGAAGGACTTTGGGACTGCTTCGATCTCAAATCGGGGATATCCAACATGTTGGATTGTTTTGGACCGATTTCTCTTTGTGTGTGGTGTCCTCCGGGGACAGACGAGCGCGTTTCCAGGTGACTGCGGCGTGTAGCCAAACAGAAGACGAGGTAGGCTACGACATTCCTATGAGAAAAAAAACAACTCACCTCCATATCACAATGTATCAAGTATAGTCCATGCTCGCGTTGTCTCCACTTCTTTGACCATCGCCTTTTCTTTTGATTACGCCTTTTCTCTGCTAAAAACAGAGAGTTTTTTAGTGGTCAGGGAAACCATGCATACTCCACTCAGAAAGGCCCTGTTCAGATTGGGATTTGAACCCAGAACCTTCTTGCTGAGAAGCGAGAGTGCTATCCACTCAGCCACTCGGCACGGTGGGCTGCATGGGGGCTGCATTTTAGCTTCGTATAAATCCATTGGTTTAAATGGGAGCAGTCAAAATCCTATAAATCTACAGAATGTACGCCTTGATTCCAGAGTAAACAGTATATTGAATGCATTACACTGGCATATACATAATACGTATAATTTAGCACAACCATTTTCTTTATAACCATTTTTTAAGTAATTTTGGTAGCTCTGAAATAACAGAAGCCAGACTTACGATTGTTTACTCTGAAGTCATGCTTAATCTCGCGAGATTTTGTGAGATTTCCGTCTGATCTGGGAATGCTCGGGGGTGTAATCGGTTCGTGTGTGATGTGTGTGGTTTGCGTGATTTTGCCGTGCAGCTGTCTAACCACTTTGGTCGTACAGTGCACCACACACTGTACGACCAAAGTGGTTGGATCCTTGATTTGTTATCTCCGTGTGTGGGGTCTCTCAGGTTAGGGAAATCGGCCGACAATTTTAAAATCGTCTCGTGTGAACCAGGCTTAAATTACCAAATGCTAACTGCTATTAAGTCAGCAGTGTGTTGCTATGGTAACACGCACTTGCTTCAAGCTGAAATTGCTCTGAACCAGTCCAGGACCAGCACTGTGATAAAGTTGCTTTAAATGCCATTGAGTCAAAATGACTTCTCTTGGAGTTAAAGGTAAAAATAAAAGATTTTTTTTTTTTAAGATAAAAAAATACTCAAATAGAGTCAGAAAAAGTCACAAAGCTATGAAGATCAACAATGCACATGCACTTCCAAAACTAAAAGTTGGCAAATTGACTGTTCTGAGAGTTCTACTGTTAAGCAAGTACTTTATGGTATTATTTTGTAAATGTAACTGTTATTTACCAAATTGCTCTCTACCACTCTCTAAAAAGTACCAAATTCCTCAAGCTGGGGTATTGTAAAATTAAAGAACAATGGCTTGGAAATAAAAATGGCTAATGAGTCATGAGTCGGCGTAGGCTTTGGGCTGAGAGCTGATTGGCCGAGTGAGGGTGGTCCAATCACTTTTGTGTCTGAATAAAGCTAATTTAAAAAATTGTCAGAGGATGAAAAATACATATATGCAAAAACAAATGATAGTACCACACTGTAGATAGAATGATAGAAATGATCCCCGTAGGAGAAATTCAGGTGTCCAGCAGCAGAGAACACAACCATATAAACACATAAGTACATCAATTATATACATTTCCAACTAACAATATTGCACATTTTACCTCAGACAGAGCTGTTGTACAGTCTGACAGTCGAAGGAACAACAGATCTGTTCTGTTCAAACCTGTTCTGTTCTGCATCGCTGTGATATAAGCCTGTTGCTACAATCCTCCTCTGAGCGGCCAGTGTAGTACATAATTCATTCGTTTGTGCTTTAAGTAATTGTCCAAGAAAAGAAGGTAGTAAGACAATATGCACAAGAATTTAGTCAATGTCAGGGCAGAGAGATTACTGTCAACCCGCTGTACAAGCTTCTTACTGCAGTGGCCTGACTTGTCCTTCTGTTTTGTGTACTCTCTGAATACATCGTCAACCGAATCTAATAGAAAAGCCATTATGTGCCTGTATTGACTACGCTAATGAGGAGAAAGAGAGCTGCATATGCATGGGGCCAGTGATCAGACAACAACACAGTGACACGGGCAAGGGCGAGACTGCGAGACAGAGATAGAGGGGTTTATGTCTCTGGGAAATGGAATACAAAATGATTGATTGATAACCTTGAGGAACTCTCAAACAATCAGCTTAGCACTCAATGTACAAACTTAACAATAACCAACTTTAGAAGAAAGGTTTGAACTTCAACAAGAGTCAACTGGATGGACCAAATTGACAAAGACACAAACAAACTCTTGACTATTTCTACTTATTATTAAGTTGTGATACACGATTATAGTGAACGTGATGGAACATGTCATGAACTTGTTTCATGCAGACAACATAGATCCAATTCAATTTATTTTTGTATAGCCCTAAATCACAACAGCAGTCGTCGCGGAGGACTTTACAATGGTTCGTCAACAGATCAGAGCAGGGCTGGACTGGGACAAAAAAACGGCCCAGGCATTTTTTCCTTCTTAGCGGCCCAGGCAACTCAAAAGGTTCAAGGAGCCATATTTGACAAAAAAACTAAAAACAACATCTGTCTGGAGCCGCAAAAACAAAAAAACAGCGTTGTATAAGGCTTATATGAAGGTAACAGGGGCTGAAGCTGTATTAGCTACATTAGCTACATTAGCTACCTTAGCTACATTAGCTATATTAGCTACATTAGCTATATTAGCTACATTAGCCTAATATCTAAATGACAAAGTAAAGTCTAAACACATAAAAACCATTCATGATTATCAAATGTGTATTTTCACTGCAGCGTGTCCTGGACAGAATGACGCACCACGTGACAACTCTGCTTTAACTTTAACTTCCATTTTTTTGCCTTCATGCAATTGTACAAATCAGTAAATAAATCTGCTTTTTGGCTCCGAGTTCACCTGCATCACTGTCTGTTCATATCCATCACAGGCTGAAGTTTGCTGGAGCTGAATGTCCTTAATGGCCTTTTCTTTCACCGTCTTTGAGAAGGTATTTGAAGTCTGAAAATAGGTTCTCTGACTTTATGATGAATGAATCTTTCAGTGAACAGTGTTTAAAGCTTCATTGTTCCTCCTGTTGCAACAAAACTTTTCATTACATCGCAAACATGAAGCAGTCCTTCCTCATTGACTGAAAGCAAATGTTCATTCTGATTCTTAGTCCAGTCTTATCGACTCTCTCTTTATCTTTGGGATCCATGCGCACACACAGTTAAAATTTAATATTACTTATACAAGTTTTTTCAGCATTGAGAAAACGTTAAGAATGTTTTTCCTCCTACAGAAACCACATTGAAACTAGAAATAAAATATAGCCCTCACACTCCATTTTCAGACATTTTTGAAAAGGCTCCAGGAGCCACTTTAGGGGCACTAAAGGTTGCCGACCCCTGGTTTATACAGTATGTGGAAGCAAATACTGTAGAGCAGTGTCTCCCAAAGTGGGGTCCGCGGCCCCCTGGTGGGCCGCGAGGGTACTGCAGGGGGGCCGCGGGAGGTCATAAAAAAATAAAAAAATAATATAATTATTTAATGTTAAATTTATAATGTTTTGTTTGTAATATTCAAATATTTGTGTTCATTATTTGACTTGAATAATCCACTGTAATCATTTTTGTATTACAATGTTTGTAGCAGAGGCTATTTCCCCAAAATAAAATAACCAGAAGAGCCTATTCTTAATGTTGTCTTCTTGGTTATTATTTTGGGGGGCCACGCAGACCCGTCAGATTTTTAAGGGGGCCTCGGTGTTACTGAGTTTGGGAATGGCTGCTGTAGAGGATCAGGATGTCTGCAGTGTCAACAATAAAATAAAGAGCAATAGTCTACATTAAACAGAGGAATAACCATGTCTCAGAGTGAGGGAGGTGGACACAGACAATATACTATTGTTTGTTACAGGGATGAGAAATGCATATTGTCAGCCATTAGCTGGCTCTAAATCTGTTTAAACTGTTCACAACATTTTACTTTTGGGCTCAAACATGAGCTTTTAATGCAATGGAAAATGTAGGTACCCGAGCTTTAATTTAGAGGAGAGGGGAGACGCGGACTGTTTTCTGCAGCGGTGTATTTATTGGGTGCACAAATTACGAAAAGACATGCATGGTCCTGTGCACGTTTATGGTCTTGGGTACATGGTCACGTTGCGGCTACGCGCTCACCGTGTTGTGTTGTGAGCGGTTCCTGCGTCCAGCTCAGAGCCGCTGGATGCCGGAACACTGCGGCCGCTGAGGTGGTGGAATCCCGTTCGAGTATACAGCAGGTGCCCCGCGGACACGCGCGCTCCCCTCGAACATTTCTCAACGGATTTACACTTTTCATAAACATGTGTTTTGTATGAGGCAGACAGACCGGCCCAAATATGGGCATCGGCCCTTCGGGCATTGCCCGGTACGCCCGATGGCCAGTCCAGCCCTGGATCAGAGAATCAAACAGTGCTGACACAGGAAATGCAATAATAAAAAAAGCATAGAAGTCATTGCTCCATAGGGAGCAGGATGAGTCCGGGCAAGGTGCCTGTTGACAAAGTGTTTGTTTTGCTCCTGAATCTGCTTGGCTCCAACAAAATGAATTCGCTGAGGTTCCTCACTTTGAATGCAGGAGGGTCTGAGGACAGTGATCCAGGACATTGGAGGAAATGTATGGACAGAGATCATCCCACACCCTATGGATCAATGGCAACTATGTGTTTTTTTATTATTGGGTTTCCTGTTTTGACTCCTCTCCTCTGAATCGACTGCTTTTGTGATTTAGGACTACACAAAAGTAAATTGAATTGTACTGAATGATGGAATGTGTGAAATGCCCTATTGTAAAACAGACTCGCTGACTGGACCTTGGACATTACGCCTAAAACCCAAAACTGCAGGGATGATTTATTATCTGTTAAATGTGGAAAATACACAGCACACTCGGATAGATGTCCAAAAGATCTAGTATTTATTAACGTTTTGGCCTTAGCCTTCGTCAGATCATTTTTATCTTGTTCATTTGGATCACAATTATTATCTGTTAAACACACAGATCTTCCTGAGACAAACATTTTGCACTACAAAGACGTTTGGATGGCAATGAATTCAACTTTGTCTAAGATGTGTGTAGAGACATGGGGAGCAGATGACATGTGATGCCTGATGCTGTCACCTTGTGTTGTCCTGCTGTGCTGCAGGAGCCAGGGGGGAGTCACACTGAGAATTATCTCCACAGAGCACACGCAAGAGGGAAGAGGAGATAAACAGATGTAGTGCAGTAGACTAAACTTATATCCACTGAACAAAAATAAAAATTCAACATTACTGTTTTTTCTCAATCCATACAACTTTCCCAACTTTTTATCACAAATTTGTCATGATTTGTTTTGGCGAGTACTTCCTCTGAGAGACAGCTGAGACAATCCATCCTACCTCACAAGTGTGGCTTAATCAAGGTTTGAGCGCATGATAATTACACAGGTGTGTCTGAGGCTGACCCCCATAAAAAGCCACTCTAAAAGGTTCAGATTTCAATCCAACAAACTTAATATTTGAAGCACTTTTCATCCAAAGTATGTAAAAAAAAAAAAGAGCTTTGCAAATGATTAAAAACAAGACCACCAACAGACAACAGTCCCAATCGCACACACACAAACACACGCACACACAGGGGCGTCAATCAGTACACCCGACCTGCTGAAATCATTAATGAAGATTAAGATTACAAAGAGTAATTGTGAATAAGCACAGTCAATAGGAACCTGAAATTATGAAAGTACTGTATATGCTGTAGCTGAGACAATGAGATGTACATAATGAGTCAGAAATGCATTATGAACAAATATGCAATGTCTGGTTTATATGTGCACTCGGCCTCAACATTAGGCTCAGACTGTAGGATTCGGATGTACCTTATATACTCTTAGTAGAGGGAGGAGTTGGAGAGTCATTTTAATTAATGTCCTTTGGGAGAAACAAGCCCAACTTCACTTCCAGCTTCAGCATTCTCTCCTTTTGGCTCCAAATGATGAATATCTTTTATGGTTTTCTGCTTGCATGCTTACAACAGCAGACCACATATGACCAACCCAGTCCTGGACATCAACAGACCAGCCAGTCAGACCGCTGCTGCGTCACTTTGCTGCCAAACTGTCAAAATCTGTGTCAGGGAAGCTCTTCTGCAGCTCGACCTGACTGCAGATCGCCTTCATAACCGACTTGAGTGGACACATGCTCACGTTGGAGATTGTCTGGCTCGTTGGAGAGGTGTTCACAGATGAATCCTGGTTTTCCCTGGTCATGGCAGATGGCAGGCAGTGTGTGGCCATGCGTGGGCGACTGGTTTGCTGATGTCATTCAAACGGTGGCACACAACAGATACTGACTTTTGTGGAGTTGTAATAAAGCAAAACTCAGTGGGATAAACATAACAAGAGTTTGATATAAAACCATCGTGAGAATTCAGCTTGCAGTGTGAAGTTTGTCACTGAAACACATTAAGACAGATTTGTGAAAAATATATAACAGAATTGATACTGATATCTGAAACTATACATAGTTCATAGCTTTACCAAAAACAAGTTACCAACTGAGCAAAGATATAACATCTTCCAAGGGCATGGTATTGTTACTTTGTAGAACAGGGACAAGTTAGACAGAAATGTTTCAGCGTGGGAAGCTGGCCACCCTTGGCTGTGAAGAACAGAAGCACAGCTACTGATGAAGATTTGGGGAAGGCCCGCCCCAAGGACCAGCACCTGCTGTATATCTGATAGTGCACACTTTTTATTAGCAGCAAAGACAAGGAAGACTACTTGGTTGAACTCTGTATTAGCCCTGTGGCCACGTAAAGAGATCAAACTAAAAAGACTTTAGTGGGAGGCTGCAGTCGAACTAGTTTTCGGGCCACTTCAGTTCAGGGGCTGACAGTTTTGACAGGATTCAGGCTCTTCTGGGCTTTAAAATGGTGTTCATAGGTTCATATTTTTCTATGAGGAAGTTTGAGACACAATCCAAAACAAATAAAGATGACGACTGGATTTGAAAGGTACTGAGCTATGACAAGGTATCAGATCAGATTCAGATTCATTTTATTAGCCATGTGCAGTATAAAAACTACATTGGAATACATTTGCAAAAAAAATTGCGCAATGATATTGGTGGAGCTGAAGTTGGCTGGATGACACTGTGAAAGTACCTCAAAGGCTAGTTTGTGTTAGCAAGGCTGAGGGCCACGTGAAATGACATGTCTAGGTTAAAAATGTTCAAACACAGGGGCAACCCAAAACTCTTTACTTCAAAGTTAAGGCCACTGTGCCATGAACTTGGTCACGGCACATGGTTCATGGAGTGTGGTGATGTTCATGGCACATGGTTCATGGACTGTGGTGATGTGCCAGGACACTTTAACGTTCTACAACAGGTATGGACACTTATCAGCATCCATCCATCCATCCATCCATCCATTTTCTACCCTTTAATCCATTTCTGGGTCAGAGATGCCACCCAAGTCTCATAGCACCAGCCCCTCACTGACCCTCTGCAGGTGGTGAGTCCACAGGAGGACGGCTGCTCTCTGAGTGTGAGCATAGCCTTGATCTTTCAGTGGGGGCTTTGGGCAAAGTGGGGTTAAGTGTCTTGCCCAAGGACACAACGACAGCAGTCATCAGTGGGAGTCGGTTGAGAAGGTGTAGAGGTGGGAATTGAACCCACGACCTTCTGGCCTGAAGGCCAATGCTCTACCAACTGAGCTACTGTCGCCCCTTATCAGCATGTGTTCTCTATTCGTTTTTGTGTTTTAACTTGATTCTCTGATCTGTGTTGGTGATTTCAATTGTTTTGTTAAGTTCTGGTGTGATTTAGGGCTTTACAAGAATAAATAGTATTGTATTGAATTCATATTGTTCAATGAATTCCAATTGGAGTTTGTCTTCTTTAAGTTTATTTTTGCATTATATTTGCACACAGCAATAATTATCATTTTAATACCAATGTTTATTATTGGGAAACTCATTACCATAATCACTGCTCCAATGCTAACTTTTCCTAAAATGTACATCACAAAAACTTGGATGAATTTACGTTTACCAAGCAGAAATCTGTAGAAAGGTCAAAACAGTATTAAACAGGGTAAAATGTTCTTCCCAAAATGAGAAACAGCACAGGGAGATGTCAGATTGGGGAATAGTGGAGCAGACGGAGCATGGCGGTGCGGAGTGACTGTTTGTTGGGCTGTGAATGCGGAGGGGGACCAGCGTTCTCCCCAGAGCTGCTGATAAATCACAACTATTGGGAAAAATTGCTGTATAAGACATGAGCTACGACACGAGAGGCGGCTGGCATCTGCTAAGGCCTGCTGCACCGCGCCAAGCCTCCTCCAGCGATCCTCCACCACCAAAACTATAAAGCATCCGTGTGCGTCCGTTAGCCTGACCCCCGGAGACACGCAGCTGTAATTATCGTCTGGATCCAAGCCGAACCTGAGACCGTCACGGCGGGAAAAAAAAGAAAAAGTGAGATTTGCCGTGTGTCTTGTGCCTGACGGGTTTCAGTTTGCAATAAAAGAATGTCGTCGGAGTTTGTGAAGCGAGACGAGAGGGAGCAGCTGTTGGTGGATCTACATATCACTTCTGTCAGAATCCGAATGGGGAGATTCAAAAAGTGTTTTCAGTTGAAGTTTGGTATCAAATTATTGCAGGACGACAAAGGAATCTGGATATGGTTTGAAGATGTGTGTTGAAATGATTTGCTGACCATTCTCCAGTAAACTTTTAAACTGTTTAATACGTTTTGTTACCCAGTCTATAAGGACCGAAAGTAGTGTCTGTGCTTAAGTGTGAACGACCGTTTTGTATGATTCAATTTGATTTAGCAGCAGTCGTTCCAAAGGACAAAGGTAACAATTCACCAACAGCAGATCAGAGAATCAAGCAGTTCACACCGGAAAGGCCTGAAAGAGTAAACTGACCGAAAATTGGTTAAAGTTGGGGCACCTAACTTTTGTCTCCATGTTAGTCCCAACAGAAAGAGTATTTTCAAATAATATTCTGTGAATGACCATTTGAGACTCTGGGCTGAGAGATACTTGGGGGTGGCTCTCTCTTTTTCACTTTTAAGATTTCGAGATTTGTTGCACAGCGGGGAAATTTCAGTGTTGCATCACAAATTATAAAATCTCAGGAATGAGGAGATCACAGCACAAGATAAGTGAAGCAGATCTTTACATGTGACAGAGGACAAACATGCAAAACCAAAGTGATTTGATAGTGAGGAACTACCTTTACATGTTCTTTATGGGAAACCTGATCAAAATAAGATTTAAAATCCACTCCAGCTTTAAATAACACAGTACTGTGGTTAAATGCCTAAATTAATTTCTCCATTGTGAGATCGATAAAGTGTCTGTATCTAATGTACATATATAGAAGTTAGATAGATAGAAGATACATATATTTTCCTCCTCCATCATTTGACCTGATGATCGAGGACTTTGTATGTCCTCTCAGCCCAAATCACCAGTATACACAGACGTTGCGGCGGTTCACCTGTATTCACCTGTAGAGCTAGATTTGAACCCACACCTGTGGATCTGCACCACACACACATACACCAACCATGTTCGTGTTGGGAGCACATGCCAAGATGGATTCTCGTACGTTTTTTTGATCAAAACGTCCCATCAATCCCGTCACAAGATCAATATTGAATTGCTCGTACGAAATGCAAAAGTTAGTGAGGCTAATGACACAGAATAAACAATGGTCATAGGTCACATTTTCCACAGAGCAAGTTATTTATTATGTTTGTTTTATATCATAATTATTACAGTCATTACCCACAAATTGTGTGAGCATACCGAGACTTTGCTTTAGGCCAATCATGCATCCTACAACTATTTAAATGCTTTTGCAGACATTTATACTTATTGTTTTGTTCCTTGCGACGTCTAAAGACGATAGAGGGAGGGTGAGTTTCTGACAGAGTGCTGCCTGGAGGGACTCGGCTATCTTTTATTCATACTAATTAGCTTCTAACTAAATTAACTTCAGCCCTATAATTAGTGGGGGAAGACGTTTCAAATGCACAGGCTCCTTGACTCCAACACGAGGCAGAAATGAAATATGGATGTGTGCGCACAGCTGTCTACAGGACGAGCGGTGATTATGAATATCATTTACATCACTCTTTATAGGCGTAGCTAACGAGATACATACAGAGACAATGTTCTGGATTAGGAGAGTGCAGACGGGAGAGGAGAGGATTGAACAAGACACATTCAATTAAAATATCAGAGAAAACGTAACTTTTTTGTAAGGGGTGTAACTGTCTGTGGAAAAGGCAAGTTTATTAGTTTAGCACAGTTCGTACACAAGGCAACTCAAAGTGCTTGGCAAAACTAGCATTCGAATCCAAAATAATAAAGAAACATTGAAAAGAGTGAAGATACAGTCCTTCAGTTGTATGTGCAGCTAAAAAAAACTTTGAAATTTGATCGTTCCTCAGAGTCCCAGCAGGAGGCCAGTCCCTGTGCTCCCCAGAGTCTGAGTTGGTTGCATTGGCTCATGTCACAGATGTACTGTACATTGGCTTACTGATCTATACATAATCATTCTAATAATAATAATAATAATAATAATAATAATCTGTTTTCTTTCCTGGACTCTCAGATGACAATACTTTTTTTTTGGGCAACATACAATAAAGTGATTACAGGTATATTGACTCAAAAGGAGTAGGTAGAAGTTCAAAAAACGTATGAGCACCTACCCCACATAAAATCGATTCATTCATCGAATTCATTCACTCTGTACAAAATGGTGGTACTGTAAACTACTGTAGCTACAGCTGTTCTGGGGAAGATTGACAGAAGAGAGGCAACTTCTCATTCCCAGTGAAGTTTGTCCAGGAGCTCATTGTTACTACTCTTGACCCAGTATCTATTAAAACATGTATCTACTAATCCTGGGAAAACATCAATTTTTTTTTAGCAGGTGTGAAAAACTGTGAGCAATAACCACTATGCCTGGTTTAATCTGCTGAGGACTGAGCTCAATGCAGTAGTTCGAGGTTCAATTCTGCTCTACTCCTATTTCACTGATACCTTTTAGTGACAGAGATCAGAATGAATACAGAGAACCAGGATGGAAATCACCGAATTATTTTGCAGTCGGCGAAGCAAGAGCCTAGTTAAAATCGGTTTGAATTTGAAACACTTGTCCAAACACAATAAAGACCAAAATGGTTGCATCTTGTGGGGACATTATTCCATTGGAGTTTTTTTTCTCTCAAGAACATAGACATCAGTGAAAAGGTCCGGGCAACTGCTGAGTCACTCCATTATTAACACGTCCAGTATAACAGTGTGAATCTCTGTGGGCTCATGACTTTTACTGCTGTAGAGCCGCAGACATCACACCATATTCGCACCATTTCAACTGAATAAAACTCATATTTCAAGGACTACAACTGGCCATCTTCATCATACTGGATTAGAAGCTGAAAGTTGATGCAGCTAATAATAATAACAATAATAATAATGCATTGCTTTTAAATAGCACTTTTTTGGAAACACAAAGACGCTTCACATGTCATTTATTCATTCACTCCATATATGGTGGTGATAGACTACTACTGTAGCCACAGCTGCCCTGGGACACACTGACGCGAGGCAACCAGTATGTGCCACCAGCCCCTCCGACCACCAACCATTCACACACACACCAGACTGATAGTTGAAGATCAGTCCTTATAATAAAAAAAGATTGTCAAGTTCATCTTTTTGCATGTATTTACGTCAATGGCAAGACAAGTGTATTTACTCAACATTAACTTGGCCTTGAAGTAGTTAGTAGACTGCAATATAAGGTCTATACGCTAGATGGCACTAAAAATTACATAGTGTACCTTTAAATAAATAACACCAAATCTCAGTTAAAACAGATACAAGACATGGGGTGAGATAAAGGTTGGATAATAAGAGGAGAGGGGCACAGGGAATTCAGAAACTGAGACACAGGTGAAACACTGGAGGGTGTGGGGCAAGAAATAACACCGGAACTGGAAAATGAACTCAGGAGGACACAGGACAACTAATATTTAAAAGCAAAACAAAGAATCAGAAGATAAAGAAAAAATCACAACAGACATCTAACAATAATAATAAATAATAATACATTTTATTTATAATGCACTTCCAACCTCAAAGTGCTCCTTTCTGCTTTCAAAACTGATCTGTGTTCACAAAATTAGAATATACTGTATTTGGTGGTTTCCTGTTCACGTGTCAGCTCCGTTGGGCTCTCCCCCACATCTCCCCCACGGCACATGGCTCTCACCCGGTGGCCCCCACACACATGTCCCGTGTGGGGGATGACTGTATGAATATGGAGCCTCCTCCCGGATGTCATCGCTGTCATATTTCTCACTTCTTTCACCCCTCCGGCGCGTGGGGCCCGTCTTCACTCCTCCAGATGGGAACTCCACGGCCCTCGGCACATCTCTGTCATCAGGATGCAGGGGCCCCACATTGAGAAGCATTACTGCAGGCCAAATCAGGTTATTCGTAATGCATGGGGAACAGGAAATGAAAATCACAAAGCAAATTGGCTATATTGCTCGGTTTGGGTTGAACTTCCAGGAGGTTGACGGAGGATGACAAAAGACACAATCAAGATTTATTAAACTGAAAGAAAACGTGATCCTTTTTCTCTCTTGTTTGTCTTTGTTTGAAAATTCTCATACTGTAGGTCTGTGTTTTGGTTCATGTGTGCATATCTACGGGAACTACAGCTTATTTTGTTGCTAAACCTTTTTTCATAGTAGTTTTAAATCGCAAAATTTGTATTTTTTTATGTTGTTAATGTTATGTTTATAAAAACAGTTCTGTTTAGCTGTGCAAACAACTATCTATTGTATCTTCAATCTGTATAATGTTCCGTGATTATGCATGATTTCAGTGCCTTGTGTCTTGTGCCTGTGCCATACAAATAAGATTGTCTTTCCTTATCACCTTTCTGTGTTCTAGCCCTCCTTGTTTTGCGATGTCGGACCCAGTTTGTTAGCCATATAAATGTTTCTACAGAGCCCTTGTTTGTCATTAAAAAATCACAAAAACAGTCCAACTTCAAACTGTGGTGTTTTGACGGATGAGTTTAAATTTAAAATGAATTTTTTAGTCTGTGATTTACAAAAATGAAAAGAGGAGGTGGAATTTTACATCCAGCTCTCTCACCACAGAACATCTATGACATGTTAGTGCCATATGAAGTGGGGAAATTTCAATGTTGCAGCGCACAGACAGTGGTAAGTGCACACAGTGAGCACACATTATATACAATATAAGTAGCTGCTATGTTTCTTAACTATAGTAGCTGTAGATGCTTCAATATCGATACATTTCTATCGATCTATATACAGTAAATAATGTAAAGTCATACACATGTAGGGCAGGATAGACATTCAGTGGACATTCTGAAGTTGCAGTATTGCACATTGCACATGGTTACAGTATTTACTTTACTTTACTTTGACAACGTACAAATCCAGGTTAAACACATGTTCAGCTGCGCATAAAACCGAAAGATTGCACTTCTTTCTTTTTAATGTACATTGATTTTTAAAATGATTTTAATGTTTATTTTCTTGTTTGGTCAAGCACTTGTGTAAAAACTGTGCTACAGTATGTAAATAAACCTGCCTTGCCTTGCATGCATTTGCATACAGCTTGTTTTTTTTTTGGGAGGAGAGTTCGCCTTTGTGTGTGTTTGTGAAAAACTGCTTGTTTATTTGGCAAAAACAATTATTGTTCAGACCATGTGAAAATAGCGCTCAGGAAGAAGATAAATTGCTTTTGAATGTGGCTGTTGTGTGAGTACAGAGTGTTCTGCGCCTCATCAGGAGCTGGTGCTCAGTGCTCTACAGTAAGTGTGTCAGATCACAGCTGAGTGAGGGCCCCTGGCTGCGCTTCAGAAGTGAATGTACAAACACACAAACAGAGCCTCACCTGTCTGACTCTACATGTGTCAAAACACAAAGAAATCAACATCCTCACTGCTTTTGAAACCGACACACATGTGAAGGACTCTTATTTTATTGTAGCCCTAAATAACAACAGCAGGACTTTACACGGTTGTCGATTCACCAAAAAAAGATCAGCAGGCAGTGGTCAAACAGTTCGACCACTGGAAACAATAACAATTTAATTAATATCAGTTTATTTTTCTTATTGCTAAATCACAGCAGTTGTTATTTCGGAGGACTTTAAAATGCTGTCGATTCACCAACACAGATCAGAGAATCAAACTGTTCAAACACAGGAAATGCAATAATGAGATCCACAGAGAGCCATTGGTCCAAAAGGGGCAGATTATAAATGGCCATAAATGTCATTGAGTGTTTAGTGTCCTAGATTATCACTAATGTCCTTTGACCCTTCTATATCTTCCTGATTTAGGAGGGTCAAAGGACAGAAAAACTCTAAAAACCCAGTTGGAGAAAAGAGAGAAACAATTATCCACAAGTCAAATCCAACAAAGCGTGACACAAGTTCATATTGGCTGAATAAGGATGCATTCATATTGTTTATTCAGTGAATCCCAAAAATGATTTCTTCCAATAGAATAAGCATTTCACGGTGTATGTGTTGGACCAAAAAGCAGTGATTGAGATTGAACAAAAAATATTAAAAAAAATAAAAAAATTGAGGCAGGCAGTAGAGACAGGGAGCAGGCTGCAGACCTGAACACAAGACAAAAACAGGAAGAAAAACACACTGGGAAAGACAGTCAAAAACCTGACTAGAACCAGGAAGTACAACCACATTAGTCCGGTCCTCAGGTCTCTGCACTGGCTTCCTGTGGCTCAGAGAATAGACTTTAAAACAGCTCTGCTTGTGTACAAGTCTCTCCATGGCCTCGCACAAAAATATATTGGTGACATGTTAGTCCCATATGAACCAGCCCGGACTCTGAGGAGCACAGGGACTGGACTCCTGTTAGTGCCCAGAGTCAGAACTAAACATGGGGAGGCTGCTTTTCAGATTCATGCTGCTAAAATCTGGAACAGTCTTCCCGAAGATGTGAGACAGGCCTCCTCTCTGACAATGTTTAAAACCAGGTTAAAGACAGTTCTGTTTAGCTGTGCATACAACTGAGGGATTTTAAATGTTTATCTTTCTTTTTAATGTACTGTGATTATTTATGATTTTAATGCTTTCTTGTTTTGTTCAGCACTTTGAATTGCCTTGTGTATGAATTGTGCTATACAAATAAACTTGCCTTGCCTTGCCTATAAATTGACTAAATAAGACAAGAGATCCTTTGTTCGTCTCACAGTGAAGAAATTTCAACGTTGCAGCGCACATACTGTACAGGACAGTAGTAAGAGCACACAAGGAGCACACAGAATATACATAATAAGTAGGTGCCATGTTTATTAGAATGCTGAAAATGCAATATATATATCCAATATCAACCTTTCAAAATATTTAATATAAATAGCCAAAGTTATGCAGGGTAGTAAGTAGATAAAGTGACTTTCAGTGGAAATTCTGAAATTGCAGTATTGCGCACTGCACATGATTTCAGTATTCACTTATTAGGGAGGAGGCAGAGCTTTTTTCTGCACAGGTTGTTCCAGACAAATCTTGTTTCAAAGCATATTATACTAACATGTAGAGTCAAAAAAAGTCTTATAAACCACTAATAAATTGTATTAAAGCTACGGCTCAAAAAAAGTTCAGTATGTAAAGCATGCAATAAATGCCATTCTATGCACATACTCAGGGACTACAAAATAAATCATCAATAAAAATTAGACCATACCATAATGCCTGTGGCTAATATGTGTATGCACAGATTACCATAGCAACCAATGAATACAATACTAATAATAACCCTTTTTGTCTGTTTGAGTCTCTGGATTGAACTCATTTAGTTGTTCTCATGCAGTCACCTTAAACTTGAGACAAAATACATGAATATAACTGTGGTCTTGGTTACATAAGCTGTCAGATGATGGTTTTCATGCAGAAGTCCTTTGGGCGTGTACCAGCCGCCTCTGCTCCCATCGGACTGCAATTAAGCTGGTGGAGTGATGTGGCGCCACAGGCCTCATTCACACAGTCCTCAGAGAGATGACACCCTGTTTATACTCTCAAATCTACTTTATTTCTCTTTTTTAATACATTTATTTATCACTTCCTGTCTGCCGTGCCGTGCTTCTTTCTCCTCGGAAGCCATTTGAATAAACTGCCGCGGTGTGGATGTAATGAATTATTGATCTGAATAGGAGCGTTGGTAAAGTCCTGGTAATCGTGTCCTGCGGTAAGTTCTAAATTTATGGAGAGAATTGCCAGAAAATCATTCAAGCCTCATTTCCTCCCTGATGTCCTCATTAATATGCAACATACCCATTTCAGAGGATGCATCAGCTTTTAGATGTTAGTTGGAAATGTCGTTTTGATGTGTCATGGACATTGCAAAAAAATGTATCGTCATAGTTTTGTATTGTCTTTTTTTTTACATGAACTATTCCAACCACTCCCCTCGGGCAGGAGACTACGGTCCATCAAGACCAAAACCTCCCGCCATAAGAACAGTTTCTTCCCCTCTGCTGTTGGACTCTTGAACACTTCATAACCTGTCCCCGCCCTTTAGAAGTCTACCCATCATAATGTCACATTAGTGCTGTCACCTTATATTGTTTGCACCATGTGCACTTGTATTTTGTATATAGTAATTGTAATAATTCTGTTTTAAATTTTTTCTGACTGTTGCACTGAGCCAAAGCAATTTCCAAGTCTGTGACTTCCTGTTACTTCGTGGCAATAAAAATGATTCTGATTCTGCATGAAATGGGAAGGAGTAGGCCCTCGGATTAGGAGCAGACCCTTGGAGTAGGAATAGGCCCTGGGAGTAGGAGCAGAACCTCAGATTAGGAGTGGGCCATGGGAGTAGGAGTAGGCCCTGGGATTAGGAGTAGGCCCGGGGTAAGACTCGGGACACACTGACCCTAGATGAAGTGGAAGAAACTGGATAGATGACAGCCTCAATGTTATCCTTAATACACCTGGTTTTACGGCTCTCCACTGCCTTCCATTTCAGACCCGGATTGACTTTAAAATCCGTCTGCTTGTTTGTAAAGCCCTCCAAAGTCTGGCACCTCCATATTTTTCACATCTACTTGTGCCTTATCAACCTGTCCACAGTCACAGATCCTCAGACCTCAGCCTTCTTGCAGTCCTCCAGTGTGAGGCTGATGGAGGGAGGGTCATTGAATTGAATAGAATTTATGTATTTGGGACAAGGTACAAAAAACATTAGTGTAATAAAAATATGCCTATGCTTGATTTTGCTGGTCCTCACTCTACATATTTTCACCACCACAGGACTTATAGTATTAGCCAAGGCAAGTCCAGGCCAGGGAAGACGAGTTCACCTGCGCAGATACAAAAAACCACTTAGACCACTACAATCGCACACACAAATATTGTTTTCCTTGTGTTTCAGGACGGCAGAATAACAAACAGCAAGAGCCTGCTTCAAAACAACAATCTCATCTCATCTCAAGTGTACATCCTATTACATACACTCGCAAACACCGGCCGCCGCTCGCTCCAGTAATTCATCCAAAGACCGCCATCTTCATTTCCCCTCTTCATTGATTTGCAGCACACAAGGCAGTCCGGGTGAGGGTCCATTGATCGGGCCCCTCCTCCCTCTCTTTGACGTGGAGGCAACCCGCTGCACCTCTGTGGCCCAACGAAGATCAGCAAATATAGAGAGGGATGAAACGTGGCGGGGGCTGCAGCCGAGCTCAGAAATGCCCGTTATTAAGTGGAAAATATGAAGCAGGAAGTGTGTGGGAGGATCAAGACCAGAGGCGAGAGAGCGGAGTTTTGTATAATGCGTGAGTTCAGATGTATCATGACAACGGGCGTGGGTGTTTAACTGTGGAAATGTGTCATATAAAAGCCATGCTCGAAAAGCAATTTAGGAACAAACCCACATGTATTCACCACTGTATACCAAACGTGTGGTGAGTAAGACTTGAATAATGATCATGTTCATAAGGATTATTCAAAATATACACCATATAGTGAAGTGGATGTATGCTAATGTTCACACGTACAGTTATACAGTTCGATTTATTTATGTATAGGTCTAAATCACTTAATAATTTTGTCAATTTCTCACAGTCAATCAAACTGTTGGAACACAGAAAACGCAATAATAACAAACACATTGATCAAGAAGAAGATCCTAGTCCAACCTTCAGATATTTCTGTGTGAAGTTTGCTCCTTGCTTCTGCTCTGGTTTCCTCCGGGTGCTCCGGTACTGACAAAGAAGTTGTGGAACTTTGAGGCAGTTTTCTTCCTGACTCTTGAACCCCTGTGAGGTTAAAGAGGCACGAGGCATCACTTCATCCTTCCCTCACTCATAAACTTGAACCCTTCCACTCAAAGCAGCCCCTGTCAGTGTTTGCTAAAACCTGTGCTTGAACATTGTACTGCAAGTTACGCACATGAGACGGATGAAAACTAAATGATCAGTCAAAAATGTTATTGCTGATTAGCTGTAACGTTAACATTTTGGGAGAAGGCACTACAATATTGTTAAAACTCTGTCAAGCCCCAATTCAATTTGAATAATATGGGGAAGTAACATACAATCTTGATTTTTGTTTTTTATTGAGAGGGAGAGAGACTTTCACAACCAATGAATTCTGGGATGTTGCAGATTTGCAACATTGCCCCACTGTGGTGAATAGAGCTGACCTTGGGAAAACCCAGGGGAGATATAAACATGTAATTGGCCTGTACTCTAATCTAGATGTATTCATCTTTCATTTTATGCAGTTTTGGTTTCACATTGTTAGAGGTTGGTAGTGATACTGACTTGAAATTGATGGCTAGAAAATCTATTGATGAAACTGAGACTGGAATTTTGCAAGTGAGACAGCTCTGCCCCCTGGTGAACCAGTGGAAAACTGTGTTTTAGGATGTGGAGAAATTAGGTAATAAGAAATTATGTTGTCGGGTCACATAAGCCATATCCTCGAAAATGATAACTTTGAAACCACAAAACATACATGTATTTTGGCTTCCGTCACTATTTTGTTCAGCTTTAGAATGTGACACATGTTATTGTGGCACATAAATAGATGCTACACAGAAAATGATCCATCAGCCAGTGTTGCCCTGAATGACTGTTCCTCTGCAGCGTGTGTGTGTATTTAACAGAAGTCTACGTCTCAGTTATTCTGTGTCCGACCTTGTGTCCTCGCCACATGATCAAAGCCTCTCTCTGGTCCACACACGTCGGCCCGGGTCCCAACCTCCGGTCCCAATCCAGAACAAAGCAAAGCCGGGAGCAGAGGTGATGTCTGAATGAATGTCTCAGTTATTCACAGACAAGGAGACAGAAAGGACGGCTTAAACAGGGACATTGCAGAGGTAAGATATGGACAGACTGTGAGGACCAGACTGAGACCAAGAACATGTAGTTGACGGTAGGTATTTGGCCAAAGGCATTTAATGGGGATAAGAAATTCTCGATGTATATAATATATAGTGTAATATTAGCATGCTGTACAATGTCTCTTGTCAGCAACAGTAGGCTTTGTAAAGCTGGGCTGCAATCCAAATAACAATCAAAATTAAAGCCGCAAGCAGGGATGAAAGCCTTCACCCTGGTGCCACTCCAGACCTCCCTCAGGTCCCTTTCTTTCCTTGAAACCAGCAATCTCAATTTTTAGTCAGTCAATACATAAAAAAACATCTACCAACAAGTGGCCGTCAGATCCCGTCAGACCACTGAAACTCTGAGACCCTGGGTAGTACTGTGATGGAAGACCACTGGGAACACAGGTGGAACAATGGGGTAGCTGCAACTGTAAAGTAAAAAACAAACTGACACTGTGAAACAGGTTTGAAGTTTGTGTTTATGTTAAGTTTTTGATGCAAATAAAGTGGCTTCCAAATCACATTCACGGTCTGCTGCTTGATGTATAGAAAGGGAAATGAAGAGGGCTCGTGGTAATCTAATTTGATAAACAATTTAGCCAAAATCAATCGGTCTGAAGCGCACTTAAAACAAATGTGATGAGAGTAATTAAAACCCAATTCACATCAGATGAACAGAGTAGTATTGAGCATTTCAAGAGGCCCTTCCATGTGTACAAATTACCATAATTCATTACCATATTAATTATATTAAAGCATTTAAACCAGAAGAGCCTTACTTACCGCTTTAGCGCTTTGCATTTTAAGCATTGTTATGTGGCCTATATGCATCAGAAATAATTATTTGGATTAGGATTTACATAAAAGATTAATGTAAATGATGCTGACTGTCGGAAAAGTAATTATCTAAGATTGTTTGGTCGACAGTTTTCTCTGTGTTGTAAATGTGAGGCTCCTATGCCCCAAGAAAGTTAGATAATTCACTCAATGTTTATATTGAATGTTGTAAATATAAATGAGCTCTTTATTTACCCCCAACGTAGTACAGCGCCCAGGAACCCATTCCCAGCTCAAGTCCACACAAGTAACACATGCACAGAAACATGTAGAGGCTGAAATTGACTAAAAAAGCCATAACCCAACCATAGATCGTATATTAGTGGACTGACTGAGTAATGAAGCTATAGCTGGAGCCAATTTCCTTATAAGGGAATTTCTTCTGACGGGATGAACTTTGCGCTGTAACAGGGGTAGACGTGTTGCTAAGATGGGCACGCTAGAGTTTCCTCATGAATGAAGGAATCTGATTGGTCAAGCCTTGTACGACTTATATCAGGATTTACATATAAAAACAGAAACCCAGGATCATCAAGAGTTCAAACTGGTGAGTGTTGCACAAACAGTTACTGAGCAAGATGAGTTTACTTTCCAATGTAAGTCTATAGGAGTACAGTAAGTGTGTTGTTTGAGTGAGAGGGGATTCGAACCAAATAAATGTCTGCTTCGTCTAGTCTTAATGTTTTTGGGTATTTATGCTGAGAATTTTCTGATCCGCCCCAGTGAGATCCAATTTTTGACGTTTTCGGCCCCCGGACCAAAATGAGTTGACACCCCTGGTCTAGACACTGTTGATACTAAAGTCTTACAGTACATCCTGAATTAATGTTGTCAGATTGTGTTTCAACATGTTTTTCAAGTCAGTTTTATCAATATCTGTAACAGGGAAGTCTGGTGTTGCGGTCTAGACGAGAGCCGTGTCGTGGATGAGGCCTTCTGGGGCTGTGGGCTTATATTTCCTACCCTTCTTAATAATGTTGAGGTGCGTGTTGCTATTGGAGACGGTTGATTGGATGACACCGGCAGTGACACGTCCCCGCTGAGAGCTGTCCTCCTCCAGTCTCTGCTTCTCTGTCTCCTCTTTAGCTCTAGGGCCAGGTCTTTTATGGATTTGTCACTGTAGCTACAGAAAAGCAAAGGGGATATGTACAATACAACATCTTGGCACGTAGCTATAATGGAAGAAACTGTGGGTTAAGCCCTGAACACAGTCTTAAGAATATTTACTTTGGCACTCCATGTTTTAGAATATCCAATTATTTCATAAGGAGAAAATATATGTAGGTTCCATATGAACACTCTCGGATTCTGAGGAGCACAGGGACTGGCCTCCTGCTGGGGCACTGAGGAGCACAGGGACTGGCCTCCTGCTGGTGCCTGGAGTCAGAACTTAACATGGGGAAGCATCTTTTCAGATTTATGCAACTAAAATTAGGAGCAGTCTTCCTAAGATGTTCAAATCCATGTTAAAAACCGTTATGTATGATTTTTTTCTACCTTGTTTTGCACTTTCAGTATCCTTGGTAGGAACTGTGCTATACAAATAAACTTTCCTCACCTTAACGAGCAAGATTTTCTTTTTTATTGTAAAAATTCCACATTCAGATATGCTCTGAAAAAATAAGTCATTATAGTCATGAGTTCAATCATTTTTTTCACCCCAAAATCCACTAGTTGTTCCTGTGATGGAAAATGCGTGACATTTGTGACGAGCAAACAGTTATATTGAACCAGGAGCCAAAGGGCAGAAGCAGAGGAGGAGCTCATCTCCAGCACTCGGCCCAGCAAAATTCCACCAAGGCAAATAATAATGCTGCAGCCCCAGGTATAAACCAGCACTGCAAGAGAAAATGTTCAAATATAATCAAAAGAAGTTCATTTGTACATTTCACATTTACAGCCATTGTGTATTTGGAAACCTTTGGGCATGCTGCAAACTGTATGAATATGCACATTTAAGAACATTTTGTGTAACATTTCTGAAATATCTCAAGGAATTTCTATTGGTATCGCACAGTTCATACACAAGATGAGTCAAAACAAGTACATACGTTTACGACTGTTATTCTGTACTGTGCTTGTGGACGTTTTAAAATACACATTTTGATTAATTAAACGATGAAAGTCTTCCAACATGTATTGTTGGTCAAATTCTGCTGAAAAAGTAGTCTGAAGATAGGTCTCTGGACGCTGCACTGCTATGACTACTCCTTGTTACGGTTCACATTTTTTTTGTATAGCCCTAAATCACAACAACAGTTAAAGTTGCCTGTTCACCAACAACAGATCAGAGAATCAAACATTATAAACATTATAATTAGATCACACAGGAGCCATTGGTCAATAATGGGTGGGATTATCAATGTCCATAATGTCCTTAAGCGTCCGGGATCATTACTGTCCTCAGAACCTCCTGCATTTGCAAGGAACGACTCAAAAAATAACGCAGGCTGTAGGCTATACATATAGATCTGGGACATAGGAGGCTCCCAGGCTTACACCAAGTATTCCAACATGCACAGTAGGTCCAGATGGTTCTGTGGATGCTGCACTGTAGTGACCTTATAGTGACTTATGATATGTCTGGGATATGAAAGGAAAGTAAAGTCCTTTTTGTACCGTCTTATAACAAGCTGCTTCCAAAATCACAGCCATTTGAATCAGTTGAATATTTAAGTTTCAAAATGTCTTCTCATTGAGTTGCATCACTGACTTGACAAGCTGTAGTGATGGTGGGGTTTTGACAGGGCCGTTACTCTTAAACCCCCTCCCCACCTACAATATTAATCCGTCTCTCTTTCTCTCCTCTCTGTGTCTTTCGTCTCTGTCTGTGCTGCTCTGGGGTCATTTTCTGTTTTCTCCAAGGCTCATTGGTCTCTGGAGAGGCCAGCTCTGCCCACTGTGTTCAGACCAGAGGACACTCAATAACCCCACGTGATAGACCCGGATCAACAAGGAGCCATATACATTTTTTTTTTGCATATTAAGTAGTTTATCTGTTTACTCTAATGCAATGTTCATATTTTTTTTATATTTACATTTCAGACTGAGGAGGCTGAGGATAGGAAACAGTGGCAGTACCGGCTACAGATGGATTGATGTCAGTGGTCTCTCAATATAAGCACTTCACTCACGGCTTTAGAACTCTGACCACAAACAGACTCCAGTCTTCTCTGGAAATATGCAAATCGTTTTAACATGTCACTTTAGTTACCAAAGATAAGTTGGTAAATCAACAACTTTGGTTTGACAACAACAATGTCATTTCATTGCAACAACGACAAATTTGTTCAAATACTTGCACAAATTTCATTTAGAGCTTTATGCAGAATTGTTTTTAAACTGTAAAATCTGCTGGGGGAGTTGTAGATAATCTTGTATATTATTGTTAATTATTTATATAGCGCATTTTACAGACCATGGTCACACAAAGCACTTTACATTTCTTGTACCAGTAATTTCCATTCTCTCCACATTGTGATGAGAGAAGCAAGACGCCGAACACACCTGAGCATCGAAGCTTCTAACCATAATTATCCATTCATTGCATGGAGAACCCAGAGGAAACCTACGCAGACACGGGGAGAACATGCAAATTATACACAGAAAAGTCTGGAGGTGGAATCCAACCCAGGAGCTACTTACTGTGAAACACAAGCGCTAGCCAATGCATCACAAACAGCACGTTGGTAGAAGTGTGTGAGCCCTGATAAAAAAGGCTGAGAATGAGACCTACAGCGAGTTTGGAAATTCAAAAAATACAGAAACATTTCAAACCACCGGCTTCAGAATACAATGAATGTGATCGCCATCTGCAGGCCATTTGAAGAACTGCACACACTTGAAGAGATATGGGATGCAAGGAATATGAGAGCTTTTTCCTGTTCTACTCTGACTTTCCCATTTCAAAATCAACTAATACACTACAGATATTTCCTAAGCTTTGGTTTGTACTGAATAGACAAAACACTACTTATGGCACTTGTCAGGACACGAGCTGCAGCGTTTTGAATAGAACCTGGAAGAAACATTTTCCTCAACCCAAATCCTTGAAGCTTTTTAACCTGTGTATGGCTAATTATTTTGTGTATCCTGTTTATTGTCTCATGTCTTCTGGTGAACATATTATAGAAAAAACACATTTCTAAACTACACTGTCAAGATACAAAGTGGAAACCATAAACGATCACCTGTTTGATTTGCCTGCAGTCTATTGCACTTCACACATTCTTATGACCTTTTCATTCTAAGAGCTACACATGTGCCGCAATGTGAAGTAGTATTTTTAGAAAGAAACCAAACAGAGAACATCCTTCCTTTTGATTCAGCTTTCCCTTTAAGCGAGCCTCCTCAGCTACTGTTAACTTCTGACCCTCTCTCTCAAACACTCAACATCCCAAGAACCCTTCAGCAATATGACAGAAAAGGCACACAACTGAACGATTTGATTCTTCGATAGAAAAATGGAAGATTGAAATAAATGTGTGTATGTATATGTAATCAAAACAACCAAGATTTCACCGTTTTATAACAAGGAAACAAAGATCGGATGAGGTCGTTTAGAGTGGGATAAAAAAGTATTTAGACAGCCACCAATCATGCAAGTCCCAATTAAAAATAGGCGGGAGACCAGTAATTTTCATCATAGGTATACCTCAATTCCAGCATCACAATGATCTCAAACTTACCGCCCGGGCATTGAAGGAGTAGCTTTGTCAGATACATTTCAAGGTCCTGGAAAGCCTAGCCTAGTCCCCAGATCTCAACCCTCTAGAAAATCGTTGTAGGTAGTTGAAAGTCTGTGATGCCCAGCGACAGCCCCAAAACATCACCACTCTAGAAGAGAACGGCATGGAGGAATGGGCCAAAATACCAGCAACATTGTGTGAAAACTTTTTGAAGACTTACAAAAACTGTTGGCTTCTGTCATTGCCAACAAAGGACATAAACTAAGTATTGAGATTGACTTTTGATATCATTTGCAAAAAGATATGAGATTTTGTATTTGTTTCCCCCATTTTGTCTCTTATAATTGAGCTAAGCCTATGATGAGAATTAGATGCAGGTCTCATCTTTTAAGTGGGAGAAGTTGCACTGGTGGCTGACTCAATACTTTTTTACCCGACTGTATAATCATGTGCAGTGCTGAGCAGGAGGGAGAGCATATAGGGTGAAGTGAGGAGCTAAAGCAGGTGATTCAGAGCAGAGGAAACTTGAAAAGACACCTCCACGTCTTGTAAAGGCATTAACTATACGCCAATTAGCCGCCGCCGAGGGGTCAGCGGAGGTCGCGAGTGCTGAGGGGAGATAAGTTTCCAATTAACGTAGAAGAAACTGGGTTTGAGTCCCCCACACAGACACTGAGACAGACGGAGGTTACGTGGGTGGGAGTTCAAAGATTTCAACAAGAATTGGCTTTTTCAAAAGAATACAGAGATCAATAGTAAAACATCACGTTACACACTGGAAGAGGATGGAGCCCAGTGATGCTTTGTAAGTCTTTGTCCTTCCCTCAATTTTAGAGGTGCTCTTTATAGTGTTAAGTATGAGTTTGTTTTTCGGGACAACAAACAATTTCCATCGAGACGAGCAGGGGACTTGACCTGTGAATGGTTTTTTATTCAGTGGTTTTTATAATATACAGATTAATAGATCAATAGATAGATACTTTTTTGATCCCCGCAGGAGAAATTCAAGTGTCCAGTGGCAGAAGAATCACAAGCATCCATACAATTACAGATTTGTATAGATAATTCTAAAAGTAGCGAAAATTAGAAACCAAATGCAACAGCACTCCAGGTCACAGCAGCAGAGGTGGTGTAGCCGCTTGGTTCAGACCATGTTCTCAGCTCTGGACTAGAGTAAAATGCTGAATGCTTTATTCATTCTTCAAAAAAATTATCATTCCTCCAGTGGATTTCTGCTTGATCTGTTTGTTTCGGACAATGAATCCTCTCCGCTCTGGTCTGGACCAGCGCAAAACCCTGAACACTGTACTGCAGCAACATCTCAGGCAGAACAATTTATGAAAAATAACTTTGTGCCGTTTCCAGCTTATTCAAAAGTAATAGAGAGAATATTAATATAACATGACCTAAAGAAACCTCATCGCTTCATCTTAGTCACTCTATCATACGGTCAAGCACTTGGGGTAATGACCAAAAGGACAAATTACAAGTGGTCAATGTTGTTTTCCTCTGCAGAGTCCTTAAGGATAGGGTCAGACTCACACAGACTGCAGTACAGTGACCGCAGTCTTTACAAGGCTCAAACTCTTGAACTCTGACAAGGAAGACCCTTCTAGCGCATCCTGAACTCATAAACTTTGGCTGACACATGGGTCAAAGCTGTCACCTCTCAGCAGGAGATGAAAACCAGCTTTGAGATAATTTCAGCGCATTTAAAGTCATAGCTGTTCGCAAAAGGAGACAGGAGAGAAATCTGGAAAAACTCAAGACAAAGATTGCATTAGAATCTCTATTGTCATGTTGGTGTGAATATATTAAAGGTTCAGAATTAGACAGAGTTGCTGAGCATATAACAACGATAATATTCCATTAAAGAGGTGGTGACGGGGAGGAGGAGGGTTGCTGTATGAGCCCTAGCTTGTTGATGCCGAACTGAATGACTCCATTTAAATGCAGCAGTGAAGTGATGCTGATGAGCACAGGTGCAGGTGTGCAGTAGAGAGAGCACTCAGTATGGCTCCCACATTTGTCTGAATTTAGTTTTCTTTTGTCTTGGAGTTCATTACAGAATTGACAATTTGCCAACATCAAAACAATCCTATTTCAATAAAAGTAGAATTGGCCACATCCATAGTCACTTTTATTATTGCTCTTTCCTCACACTTACACATGACTTTGCTTTATATCACATGAACACCAATAAAACCTTAAGCTGAGTATATTTCTTCCATGTTTCCTCTGGAAAGTGCACAGTCATTTTAAGCCTGATTTAAACTCAGCCCGATGTCTCCTTGTCGCCGTCCAAGTTTTCAATCTGCGCCGATCAAGAGAATCCAAGAGTTATTATCAGCTGCTCTCATAGTCGGGATATTGAACATTTATAAGTTGCTATAAAATACAGGTGTTTGAGCCAGGGCCTTATCACATCACACAGGCCTCAGCCGCAGCTCTGTGGCCTGTGTACCAATGCACCGATCAGACTGATGGAGGTTTAGAGCCAGAGCTTATCGCTGTGAGGATGAGGGAGGGGGAGCAGGCAACTCCCAAATAATAACATCCAAGAAATAATAGTTGCAATAGCAGTTCTTTATTTCTAAGCTGAAAATAAATGGGCCAATAATTAATCAAACTCGAGGTAATCCAGAATTCTGAAACTACTAAAACTCACTAAGCCATCATATTTACTTCAAACATCAAACCAATGGAATTATGAAAAAGATCTGATACAAAGTTGTGTTTTAATTTTGATTATATTAAAAAAACAACTTTGTCTGTATTACTTAAAAGAAAAACATCAAAAACAGTTTTTGAAAATGACCAAATGCTAACTGCTGCAAGAAAACGGTGTGTTGCTATGGTAACTAGGACTGTCTTTTCTCTGGTGGAAAACCAAGCTCAACTCAGTCAAAAAACCAGCCCCTTAGAGAAAGGGGAGTTTAAATTGCCAAACTTGCCTCTTATTTTACCAAATGTAAAACTGTTATTCTTCTATTTATTATTATTATTTCAAGATAGAGATTTTGCACTTGTTATTTCATGCTAGAGTTAGAGATTTTGTTTTATTTTAATTAGTCGAGCTATAGTTCACTTAACTTGTGCTGTATGCTCCTCTTTCCTACTGTTCTGTAACTTCAGAATCATTTTCAGAATCATTTTTATTGCCAACGTAAGTAACGGGAGGTCACAGACTTGGAAATTGCTTTGGCTCAGTGCAACAGTCAAAAAGAGATAATAAAAATAAGAATAAAAAACACTTCTAAAGAATAAATTTAAATTTAAAATAGAGTTACAGTTACTATTTACAATATACAAGTGCACATGGTGCACACAATGTAAGGTGACAGCAGTACAGTGAAGTAAAGTGACGTATGATGGGCAGTAAAGTGACTTTATAAAGGGGGGGGGGGACAGGTTAAGAAGTGTTCAAGAGTCCAACAGCAGAGGGGAAGAAACTGTTCTTGTGGCGGGAGGTTCTAGTCCTGATGGACCGCAGCCTCCTGCCTGAGGGGAGTGGTTGGAATAGTCCATGTGCAGGGTGAGAGGGGTCGGCTGTGATACGACCAGCCCGGCCTCGAGCTCGGGCGACGTACAGGTCCTGCAGCGATGGAAGGCTGCGGCCGATCACTTCCTCTGCAGAGCGCACAATGCGCTGTAGTCTCTGTTTGTCCCTGACTGTGGCTCCAGCGAACCACACGGTGATGGAGGAGGTGAGGATGGACTCGATGATGGCCGTGTAGAACTGCACCAACATCTGTGCAGGCAGCTTGGCTTTCCTGAGCTGCCGCAGGAAGTACATCCTCTGCTGGGCCTTCTTGATGAGGGAGCTGATGGTCGGCTCCCACTTGAGGTCCTGGGTGATGGTGGTGCCCAGGAAACGGAAGGGCTCCACAGAGGTGATGGGGGAGTCCATCACGGAGGGTGGGGGCGGGGGGACAGTGCTCTTCCTGAAGTCCACAATCATCTCCACTGTCTTCTGGGCGTTCAGCTCCAGGTTGTTACCACTGCACCAGGACACCAGCCGGTCCACCTCCCTCCTGTAGGCAGACTCATCGTTGTTGGAGATGAGTCCAATGAGGGTGGTGTCGTCCGCGAACTTGATCAGCTTCACGGAGTCGTGGCTGGAGGTGCAGTGGTTGGTGTACAGGGAGAAGAGCAGGGGAGAAAGAACACAGCCCTGTGGGGCTCCTGTATTTATAATCCGAGAGTCCGAGACATTCTTCCCCAGACGCACTCGCTGCTTCCTGTCCGTCAGGAAGTCAGTGATCCACCTGCAGGTGGAATCGGGCACGTTGAGCTGGGAGAGCTTGTCCTGGAGCAGGGATGGCAGGATTGTGTTGAAGGCAGAGCTGAAGTCCACGAACAGGACCCTGGCGTAGGTCCCCGGGGAGTCCAGGTGCTGTAGGATGTGGTGGAGGGCCAGGTTAATGGCGTCGTCTACAGATCTGTTGGCTCTGTAGGCGAACTGCAGTGGGTCCAGGAGGGGGGAGGTGAGGGACTTGAGATGGGAGAGAACCAGGCGTTCAAATGACTTCATGACGACAGACGTAAGTGCTACAGGTCTGTAGTCATTGAGTCCTGTGATCCTGGGCTTCTTCGGGACGGGGACAATGATGGAGGATTTGAAGCAGGCCGGGACATGGCAGGACTGCAGAGAGGAGTTGAAAATGTCCGTGAACACAGGAGTAAGCTCACTGGCGCAGTGTCTCAGAGTGGCCGGAGACACGTGGTCCGGGCCAGGAGCTTTGCGGGGGTGCAGCCTCAGGAAGAGTTGTTTAATCTCTTTAGCGGCTATTGTTAGGCTGGGGGCAGGGCTGATGGGTGGGTCGTTAGAGTAGTGGGGGGTGGGGGAGGGAGAGGTGTCAGGGGCAGCATCAAAGCGACTGAAAAATAAGTTCAGATCGTCAGCTAGCTTGTGGTCATCAGCACAGGGGGGGGCTTTGGGTTTGTAGTTGGTGATCTCCCGTAGGCCCCTCCAGACAGAAGCAGTATCGTTGTTACCAAACTGCTCCTGTAGTCGTTCTCTGTGCCGGGACTTGGCTGCTTTCAGTTCTTTCCTGAACTGATATTTAGCTGCTTTGTAGCCGCTGCGGTCCCCCTCCCTGAAAGCAGACTCCTTTGCTTTCCTGAGCTGCCGGAGTTTAGCAGTGAACCAGGGTTTGTCGTTGTTATAGATGACCCTGGTCCTTGTTGGAATGATGCTATCCTCACAGAAGTGGATGTATGACGTCACAGTGTCCGTATATTCATCCAAGCTGTCTGTGGCAGCTCTGAAAAGGTCCCAGTCTGTAGATTCCATGCATGCGCGCAGCTCTTCCACAGCTTCATCAGACCACACTTTGGAGCTCCTCACTGCAGGTTTCGAGAGCTTTAGTCTCTGTCTGTAAGCAGGAACCAGATGTATCATGGAGTGATCTGAGAAGCCGAGGGCTGGCTTGGGAACAGCGCGAAAAGCTCCGCGCACGGTGGTGTAACAGTGATCCAGAGTGTTCTCCTCTCTGGTCGGGCATTTGATAAACTGTCTGTATTTGGGTAATTCCTGGCTCAAGTTTCCCTTATTAAAATCCCCCAGGATAATAATCAGAGAGTCCGGGTATAAGCGTTCCATACACAGTACTTGCTCTGCGAGTGCGCACTGAGCCTCGCGCGCGTCCGCGCATGGCGGTATGTAAATAGAGGCAAGAATGAATGAAACAATTTCCCGCGGGGAGTAATATGGTTTACAATGAATGAAAAGATATTCCAGAGCAGGAGAGCAGTGCTTGGAGATCACTGTCACATCGTTACACCAGTTTGTATTGACGTAGAAACAGAGCCCTCCGCCTCTGCTCTTCCCTGAGAGCGCACAATGGCGATCCGCGCGGAACAGCCCAAAGCCCTGCAGCTCCAGAGCGCAGTCCGGGATCCGCTCATTTAGCCAGGTCTCAGTGAAGCAGAGGACACAGGATGTGGCGAAGTCCTTGTTTCTTCTCATGAGCAGGCTGAGTTCGTCCATCTTATTGCCCAGTGAGCGTACGTTGGAGAGAAAAATGCCGGGGAGAGCCGTGCGCGCTCCTCTCCTCCTAAGACGCACGAGCAGGTCTCCTCGCTTTCCCCTTTTACGGGCCCACACTTTTTTGGCTAGAACATGAACTAAATCAGCCGCAGATGCCAAGAAAACAGGCAATAGGTCCATGGGAACGGTGGGTCGGATGTTCATAAGTTCCTCACGGGTGTAGGAACAGCCAGATGCACAGTTAAAAAGTAAAAACAAAAGAAAAAGAGAGCAGCAAAGAGCCATGTCGACCGTACGAGGCGCCATCTTGTTATCTTGTGATGCAACACTGGCATTTCCCCACTGTGGAACAAATAAAGGATCTACTTATCTTAATCTTAAACAAACATGTGGCAAATTTCACATTTTTATGTAAATGTAAGTTATTGGTAGACTCCAAAATAATTGCAAAGAAGAAAAGTACATGTAGATAGAGCAAAAGTCACAAAGTTATGAACACCATTAATACACAAGGGGAGTAAATATGCTTCAAAAACTAAAACCTGGAGTTCTGGTGATGAGCAGTAGTTTAACAAGTGCAATAAAGTTTTATAAGTTGTCTATTCTATCTCTTTGCTTTCTCAGTTCGACACAGTAAATGCGGCTGTAGAGATTTCTCATCACCAAACAAATGACTTTTGAAGAGAAAAACATGTTTAAATATTGACAGTTGTGACAGCAGAAATAAGAGTTTTGGACTTTGAGTTTAGTGATTTCATAAAAACAGCTGCGACTGGATCATTTATCACTGAAACGCAATATTATTTATCCAATACTTCAAATCATCATTACTGCCTTTATGCAGAGATTGTCAACTTCAACTTCAAATGTGTCAACTTCTGTCACACAGAAAAGAAGTTTATTCAATTAATGTTGACTTTTTTTTGCAAGAATAGTACAACAAAAACACATACAGGATGAGTTACCTGTCGGACCTCTTGCTAGGTAAGTTATGAAGCAATTACATTAAATCAACCTATTATCTACAATCATAATCAAAATAATCCAATTAAGGCTGGGGTATCCAACTGCATGTTTTTAATGCTAAATTATTTGTTTTCTGTCCCAAAAAGTCTTGTAAAAGTAAAATGTAAAACAAATCAGATTCATTCATACTGTCTTCATATTAGAAAATACATTATTTTAGAATAGTTATTAATTGACATTTTGGGCAGAAAGCTGGTTGGCTGTAGCCTGGTCGTACCACACCATAGTACAAATTACATTTCGTACTAAGGTCTGGAGGTGCTGCATTGAGCTCCGTTAACAGGTGGGAGGGGTTAACTCCTTTTGCAGATTGAAACTGAGTTTACCGTCACGTATGTAATGCGCCCAAGTGAGTCGTTAGAATTTAGCATTTAGCCTAGCCATCTCCTTTGCCGCTCATGGAGCCCGTGGGGAGTAGAGCCACAAGTTTTCCAGCGATTACATTTGCTAAACATTCCTCTTGCTCTGGCTTCAATTTCTTGATAGAACCAGACCAGATTACTTTACTATTGCATTCTTCGCCATTGCCAAACTACAGCCTTCGGCGCAAACTCTTGACATCACCCACAGTTAACTACAACACCCGCCTCCTGCGCTCGCTGATTGGTCGGATGGAATTCAACTAATTGTAAACGCAAACACAGGGACCAGGCCCAGACGTTACATGCAGGTTAATGGTGATTAAGCGGCGTGTGCGGACGGCTAATGCCAGGCTAGGTTTGGCTGAGAATGAGTGGTTCTTTCCATTGAGAGCAAAGAACTAGTTATATGAATGTTATGGTTACATTTGTTGTGGTTTTATGATACCCTGCTTTACTGGTGTCTCTGTGTGTCCTCTTTTATATCCATTTGGTTTAGCTACAACTAATATATATGATACAAAGCGGCTATAGGGGGAGTTTGTTGTGCATGGTTTCCCAGTGGTAAGTGGCTCATTCGGGAGAAACGGGCCAAAGTGTGTGCGCATGTATGTGTGTGTGTGCGTATATGTATGTGTATAGTGTATATGTGTACGTGTAGTGCTGGGTGGTGGGGGTCCTCCTGTTTCCTGTCTCCGTCCTGTGTGGCCTGTGCACCTGCTGGGGGACATCCTGCCACAGCTGCTCTCACACAGGTAAACAATCTCTGTCCCACTGCAAACAGGACGAGTGGGAAAGAGGGCCTTTTGCCATCGTGATTATCAATTCAATGTATTTTAGAATCAACCTAAATCACAGCAAGTTGCCTCGGAGGACTCTACAAAGTTGTCAATTCGCCAACAACAGATCGGAGAATCAAGCAATTTGAACATGGGAATAATATTAATAACAAACACATCATAGGGATGGCCACTGTCCATAAATGTTAACAAACGTTGATAGCTCACCGCTGTCGGACTGTACAATAAGTCACTTTGGGATAATAAACTTGCACTGCTAAAGTCAAAAATGTAATTGTACACGTTACGTTTATTTGGTGCCTTGTGAATTGAGCTCTGACTGCCACCCCCCCGACCCAGAAATGGATTAAGGGTAAGACAATGCATAGATGGATAGTATCAGTGATTTACATTTCCTGTCTTTTGCACATCCTAAGTGATCCTATTTTTTGCCAAATGTGACATGAACATTTCTCCAAACTGAGATCAACAAAGTTTATTTCATCTTGCCTTACCATAAAAGTTCCGGATCATCACTGTCCTTATCTATGTTCTGAACCCTAACCCTTTTTTCTGAGAAGAAAGAGGGCTAACTAATTCAGCTACCGTGCCGCCAAACAGTCCAAATTCAATAGTTACTTTGGATGGGTACTTCTGATAAATCTAATCCAAGTCGGTGTCAAAGGATTAATGTTAAAAAGAAGCAGTGTGAAATGTCCCACCTCTCTGCGCCACTGTCAGACATGTCATTATATCTCACTTAGCGGTTCAGAGTCCACGCTTTCTTTTGAGATTTACTTTTCCACACGGCCAGCAGAGAGAAAGTGGGGCAGTTTCAGACCTCACTGTGATGAGACGTATAATGTATTTGATTATGGTTTTAGTCCTGACTTTATATAGTCCAAATAGTTCAGTCATGTTTGCACACGATTATATTATTTGAATAGAGTCAGAATCAAAGGTATATAGGAGGATTTGCCCAAATTTTAGGAAAGAACCACCCTCTCCACAGTCTGAAAAAAACTCTCTGGCCTTATTTAATGAGCACGTATCACCAGAATGATTGATATTTGGGTGGATCAATAGTTCTGAGGATCCACCCCGAAGTAAAAAAATCCTTCTATATACCATACAACTACCAATTAAACGTTCTCCACTTCTCTGAGCCTTCAGCAATCCCTCTGTGTCTTCCGTTCATCATCATTTCTTACACAAGTTACCACATTTTTTGGACTAATCACTACCCCTGTCACAATAAATTATATATATATTTAAACAAAATATACTCAGGATAAAAAGGGCCCTTAAATCCGTATATACTAGCTGTTGCGTTTTGGCTCCTTCGTGTGGTTTTGTTTTATGTTTCAGGCTTGGTTCCTGTAGAGTTTGGTCTCTGAGCAGTCACAGCTGTCTCCAGTTTCCTCATCTCTGCAACACAAAGACTCGAAGCTGATCTCCACTCAACGTTAGATTGTTCCGTCTTCCTCCATGTTTCCATTGCTGAGAGAAACACCAGTTACACCAGCCTCGCCTGCTGCACTTTATGTTGAATACCTATTTGGAATTGTCTTTTTGTGTCTGATTTGAGGTCCAGCCCTAACATCTATAGGCATCATCCCTGTAACAAACCCTTTACTCAGGTCAAAGGGCCTTACTGAAGAACTGGTGTATTATCTACATTGAACCATTTTAAAATGTGCACATCTTTTAGTATATAATAATAATAATAATGCATCGGTTTTATATAGAGATTTTTTGGACACTCAAAGACGCTTCACATGTCACTTTACAACCTCCGTAGCCAAAAGTGACAGGGCTTTCATTTTTTGGAGACACTCGTTCAGAAACAATCCACTTCAAAGAGCCGTTCAGAAATCCTATGTTCCTTCGGACTTTCCAACAGATTTGAGTTAAAAATTAGCACTTTATAACTTATTTATCATTATTGACTTTTTTATGTTTGTATGGATTGTTGCTGCTGGATGCTCAGACTCCTCTTACAGGGATCAATTAATATACTGATGAAGCTTAAGCCTGAATTCAGACTGGAAGACCAAAGAGACGTCATGCTGCCACACTGACACGCCTGAGCTCGACAGCAACCAGCCTCAGCTTCAGTCCTGCTTTTGAACCCGGTTAAAATGCAGTTGTGCATTTTGCGAAACCGGTCTTTATAGTCGCCAAGGAGTTTTTAAGTCTTTGGTCACATTACATCCACCACAACATGTTTTTTAACAGTCTATAACTGTCTATAGGGCTTTTCTAACTAATCAGGGCAATCAAAGCGCTTCACATCAAGGAACCCACTCACACATTCATGCAACAGTGTTCGCAGACACGTGAAAGCTCTAATTGCTATTGGCCTGTCAAATTAATCTTTGAGTTTGATTGACTCCTGATTGGTCAGCAAATGTTTGACTTGCTCACAGGATTGGCTTGAAAGGTGTTGATTGGTCCCATATACAGTCCAGTGCTCCCCAGGTTCCACAGGATTTGTTAAAACATTTGGACGTTTTCTTATTCAGAATCTCTTTCAAAAATTGCTTCTTTCTCACAGAGATGTATTGGCCTCCTGCCCTCCAACTGAGCTTCTGAAGAGCAACGTTCGGAACAAATCAAAGAATGAGGACTAATAAAAGAAACCAAGACATTCACTCCTCTTCTCTCCCAGCAGCCCCAGGTAGTCCCTCGCACTAATAGAGAAATAGATCAAGCGTGACGAGGATACGGCTTATTGTTTTACACCCGCTTTTTATGATACATTAATCAGTCCTTATTATTTCAACACAGAATAAGCGACTCTCTCTGTCTCATTTGGGAGTCGAGCTGTGGTTTGGGAAAGGGCTTTGATTGCTCTCTGCTGCAGAAAGGAAAACAGATAATTCAATTAGGCTCATTAAGATTTTATTCCAGGCATTTGTCTGTGGTTGCACCGAGCTCGTGCAACCGGCCATAAACAAGAGGGAATAGCAAAAAAGCTTTTTGTAAAATTGTGCCGCGTGATGAATACCAGGGAATTAGTGATCAAAGGAGAAGAGTGAATCAAAAGCTTCATCATTATCACAGTGTGTAAATACAATGCATAATAATGACATCCACTACACAACTCAAGTGTTAGTGCCCTATGAACGGATCTGCTCTGCTCGGCTTTCCTCAGGTGTTGAAAGCAGAGTTGAAGTCCACGAACAGGACCCTCGCGTAGGTCCGCGGGGAGTCCAGGTGCTGTAGGATGGGGTGGAGGGCCAGGTTAAGGGCGTTGTCTGCAGATGCTGTATATCTAACTTACAGTTTACGTACATCTCTCTTTCCGCAATGCTTATCTCCTGCGTGCGCAGATTTTCCGCTCCTGCGCTTTTGCCGCGCAGTCCGTGCATGCATTCCCGATTGTACAGTCCCTGTAAACTGAGGAGCACAGGGACTGCCCTCCAGCTGAGTCAGGACTAAGATAAGATAAGATAGACTTTATTGATCTCACACAGGAGAAATTTACATGTCACATCTGGCATGGATAGAATCACATGGCGAGGCAGTATTTCAGATTTATGCAGCTAAAAATCTGGAACAGTCTGCCTGAAAATGGGAGACAGGCTTCTACTCTGACAATGTTCAAATCCAGGTTAAACAGTTCTGTTAAGATGTGCATACAATCGGACAGTGGACGGAACAAAACCCCTCGTGGGTTCTGGTTCATCGCCATATTCTCCTGGGTCTGGCTAAAGATGATATGGAGATGGAGAGACTTGGTTGCTGCCCTAAACGCCAGTGGTGTAAAAGGCAAGTATATAATTATCAGAGTCATAAAACCTCTTCTCCCCATGTCTGTGTAAAGTAAAAAAAACAAAAAAGTTAATTACCTTATTGGTTAACAACTATTTCAATAATTTATTAAATTGTGTTACAGTCCTAAATTTGTCTGACTGCAACGATTATAGCAATACAATATTAAATTTTGCAATGGTTATATAAAACGCTTTTTAGGACGCTCAAAGATGCTTCACATGTCAGTATTCATTCACTCCATACACAGTGGTGACAAACTACTACTGTAGCCACAGATGCCCTGGGGCACACTGACAGAAACAAGGCCACCAGTATTTGCCATCACCTCCTCTAACCACCATATAGCGTTCACACCAGTGGGGGAGGGTCCCAGCTCAAAAGTGGCCAAAATGACGTGCGCTGACATGCTGCAATACCACCCCGGGCCGATGGGGGTGGACCCAGAAGTAGAATTAGCCAATGCTAACATATAGCATTGGCAGACCTCTGGAAAACGTCTTTACAGGATGGACCAAAAGTTGGCTCTTGGCCCAAAGCTCCGTTCCACATGTGTGTCAATGCTGAGGGGGTGAATTTTTTTGGTCCACTCTAGTTTACTTGCTGTGAATTATTGAAGTCTCTCGTTCAAATGAATGGAGCTGCGCCGGCTGACGCATGCGCAGATGCGTTTTTTCACAATTGTCTTGTGGGCGGGACCACTCGCGGCCATTTTGGATAGCTCCAGTAGAGCACATTTTTTGGCCCATTAGTTAGAACGGCAGAGATAGGCGTGACTCTGTCCATTAATATATACAGTCTATGGTTCACACATACACTCATTCTAGCCGAAATGGGTGAAGTGCCCAAGCACCAACAGTACTAACCAGGTTCTGCCCTGCTTGGCTTCAGAGGTCTGACAGAATTTTTTACCTCCAGGTGGCGCCAAAATAACTAGTTCACGTCACAAAAGAAAGGCCGTAAAGTGCAGATTCGTGGCCTGTAAACAGCAGCATGTCGTGTTGAGTCACCATCAGTAAACTTGTCTCGTGTTTTCGCTCTGAGCCTTAGGGGAGGGCGATGGTGTGATGTTTCACTGGTCCAGGGCTCTCTGCACATTTCACTTTGCAAGGACACCTATTTACTTTTAACACAAACCTGGGACCAAGTGCTTATCGACACCAGATGCATGTTTGGACCAGCCATCAGAGACAAAAAAAAAATACAGAAATCACAGCTTTGATTTTCTTCTTCATCTTCTTTGTGCACAATATACCACAGTTTGGCTTTTAAATAGTTTTGTTTAGCTGTGAATACAACTGAATGATTTTGTTTGTTCTCCTTTTATGATTTTAATCCCATGTTTGATTTTATTATTTATGTTTGTAATTTCCTTTTGTGTTTTTTCGCCTTTTGGGATTGTAATCGTATTTTTAAATGTTTATGTAGATTTTAATGTTTATGATTGATGCTTGATGTGATATGGGTTGTGGGGCTGTGAGGTTGTGAGGCGCTTTGTGTTGCCTTGTGTAGAAAAGGCGCTCTACAAATAAAAGTTGATCGAAGCTGCAAAGATCAACAATGTACTGTATGTACGTAACTCGGGGGTGGCCAGTGTTGCTGCAGGATTTCCTTCCAACCAAGCAGGACCAAACCAGACTCCACCAGTCCAAACCTGAAGACTTGAGGAAATGGGTGAAGCCTGGTGTGCGTCTTGATTGGAATGAAAATCACCAGCCTTTTCTGGAACCAGTTTAGTTATGTTTTACTAGATTTAATTTTGACTTCAGTTCTGTGTTTATGCCTGGCTTTAGCCATCTGTAAACTTCAGTCAGTTATCATTTCCCAACATGTACCGTCTGGATCTGCTTCCAGTGTCTGCAATTACATTGATGGAAACCCATCCGACCAATCAGCGAGCGCAGGAGGCGGGTGTTGTAGGTAGGTGTCGGTGACGTCAAGAGTTTGCGCCAAATTGGTTGGTTGTAGTTTGGATATATCGGAGAATGCAATGGTAAAGTCATAATATGTTCTGGTTCAGCTCCAAATATCAAGAAAATTGAAGCTGGAGCAAAAGGAATGTTTAGCAAATGTCATTACTGGAAAAGATTTGTGGCTCTACTCCCGGGTAGTACCACGGGTTCCGTTAGTGGCAAAGGATAGATTACATATGTTCACGGTAAACTCAGATCCAATCGTTTCAATTTGCAGAGGGAGTTAACCCCTCCCACCTGTTAACGGAGCTCAATGGAGTATATCCAGACCTTAGTACAAAATGAAATGTGTACAATGGTGTGGTAAAACAGGCCAGTCCTGTTCCCCTATCTTGATGATCTGCCCCGCCCTTACGTGTTTCACCTGTGTTGCTCTGTCTATATGTATCCTGTTCTCTTCCTCCCTTGTTGCTGGTCCATTGTCTTTGTCTGTCCTCCTGAGTTTTGTTTGGATTTTTGGTTAATTTTGACCATGTATTTTTATTATATTACCCACCTTAAATCATACATTCTAGCATTCCCGCATTTTGGGTCCTCCTTGGACTGCTCATAGGGTGCTGGCTAAAACCAACTGAAAAACAGTAACCCTGATCCAACTAACTATACGACTAACCCAAAAAACTGAAATATTCCAAAATCTTTTCCCTTTGACCTCTTTTGACTCTGTTATAAACAACACATCCCAGTCATTTGGAACACAGATGCAATGGATCTATTTTTTCATTAATTTTCAATTTTTTCTTGTTTTATGTACTATCTCTCCTCGCCGCTGTCACCTCCACACTCAGCCTGAGCCATTCACACTGGACATGTCCCAAAGTCACACTGTTCGTCAGGGCTTCTCACTTCTCCCCTTCACCTCCTCGCCATCCAGTTTATTTATCCCATACAAATACGTCATCACGCCAGCAACACATACAGGGCACTGCAATGGCCATGGGGAAACTGCTGCAGTCATAACAAAGTCTAAATGAACAGGAGACAACACAATTTCACAAAATGGGATTTAATTTGGTCAAAAGACGGCTATAAAGGGAATTTTTCACTCTTTACTGCTGTGGTGGAGGCAACTCTTCATTATCTGCAAAATAAGTAGATGCCAACGACTCTCAAGATTGCAGTAAGAAGAGATAAAGAAACAAAAAATAGAAAAAAGAACAATCTTGTCTGTGGGACAACAAAGCAACGTTTTCATGGGGTTTGCATGCACAGAAATCAAGTCCTTTGAGATAACTAATGTTGGTATTTAGGGCTATAAAAGAACACATTTAATTCAAATCTTCTGTTTCAGTAATTTCTTTATATATTTTGTGGCTCAGGTCGGATGTACAGTATTTCGTATTATGTATCTATTGTGTGTACTAAGTGCCTTTTTGTTGTATTTATTTTTATACACGCCTTTTATTTTATTTTATTTATTTTATTTATTTTATTTATTTTATTTATTTTATTTATTTTATTTATTTTATTTATTTTATTTATTTATTTTATAGATTTTACAGATTTTATTGATTTTTTTTAAATTTTTTTATTATATTAATCTTATTTATTTTATTGTTAACTTGTTTGTGCCAAGAGCCAAACGTCCTAGGTTGTGACTTATTTTTACTCTGATTCTGTTTGGAACAATGCTTTACAGTGATTGCTTGCTTTCATACTTTCATAATAACAATCTGTATATATACTTTTGTTTGCGACTGGTGACTCCAGTGAGTACACAAAAAAGTCAAAAGTAATCAAGGTTTAAATCATTCAAAAAGATAAACTGGACCCCTGGAGGCTGGTGGCAAACCTGGTGAGTCAGGACTAAAACAATCAATCTGGCAATTCAACAGGCAAAATGAAAAAAACAGACAATCAAATAGGAAAACTAGGATTTAAAAAAAGAAAAAAAAACAGCCAAAAGAGAAGAATACGGCGGAGGATTCACTGAGGATCTGGCACATGGTGAAGGCTGAACCCGGTCTTCATACTGCAGCGGTGAGGATGATGAGGCTGCAGTTGTGTAGGGGTTGAATCCATGACAGGACCAGGACTCCTGACACCCCCCTTCCCTAGCTTCAGGCAGAAACATAGAGGAGGAGGGAGGACACACACACTTTAACTCAAGCAACGAAAGATACATTCTTATCGTAAGTCTCTCTCATCGTCCCAAGCACAACACATTAGCTTAAAAATGTACAAAAAAACAATCATGAGATCAATACAACGTGAATGTGAAGGATTGGTAGGGTCTGATGGCACAGACCTTGCCTCAGTAAGTCTGTCCCATGGCAGTTGTGGCTATTCAAGAAGCTCAGGGGAAAAATTCTGTCTGTAACACAGGGCTGCTGTAACAGAATACGTGGTCATACTTGCATGCGAAAGCCAGATCCTGTCAGACCTCTGAAGCTGTGCAGGGCCTGGTCAGTTCTGTGATGGGAGACTTCTAGGATCCCCATGTGTCACAGTGGGGCGGCTGTACAGAAACTTCACCCATGTTCCTAGAATGAGTCTAGTGTGTGTATGGAGTAAATGGATGTGAAGCGTTTTTGAGAGTCCAAAAAAGCTCTATATAAAACTGATGCATTATCATTATTTTTACCACAATTTTTATGGAACAAATTATTAATGCCATGTCGTGTGTTTACGTTTCCAGAGAGGTAAAACAAAATTTGTTTTACAAAAGTGTTCGGCGACTCGCTTCTGTCATCACCGTGTGTGGAATGATTGGAACAAAATCTAAAATCCGGACATTGTAAAGCGCTTTGGGTGACCTTGGTCTGTAAAATGCGCTATATAAATAAACATTACGTACTTACTTTGGCTCAATAGCCCCCTATGGTTTGTTGTTATTGCATTATTCTCTGATTGTGTCGATAAGAAATCAAAGACGACTGCTGTTGTGATTTAGGGCTATATACAAATACATTGAATTGAAACGAGATGGGTTAAATCGTAGATGATCAAACATAAAAAAAGTTACAAATTCCAAAACTCAGCATCGTTTGGACCCGGCAGGCATTTGAGGAGCACCGACAAAATAAGGTCAAAAACTTTCCTGAAGAGCTGCCATCCTGGGAAAGCAGCATCAAGCACTTAATCCAGAGTTTGGAGTTCAGAGAAAACTGGGGAAGTGCGAAATATCTTCACCTCCTCCTCCTCCTCGAGCTGCAGAAGTGATGGCCCCTCACTCTCCTCTCTCCTCTGTGCGTCAGTGTGTGTGTGTGTGTGTGTCTGTGCTGGGGAATAATGATCCGTGCGCTGTAAGCCATTAGGGAGTAAGTGGATGTGTTGCAGCCGTGTTTGCCTGTCGCCTGCTGTCACTTTGATAAATATGCAGCGCGGTAACAGCCTCGCGAGAACCAGCTCACGAAAACCGCACTTTAAAATCTGCTCCTCGCAATCTTTTAATTGTCAAAACTCCTCCGGAATTTAAGGACTGCGGCGGTGTGAGAGATGCCTTTTTAAAAAACCACCAAAACATCAGAGAAACAACAGCATTTTTCCCGCTGTGATTTTAATAAAGGAGGGATAGAGGAACGCTGTAGGCCTCGTCGATATGAGGCTCTGAGCTCCATGCATTTTCTGATCACGAACATAATGAGACCTATTGGATTCACTGTTTGAATGGATTGTTATGCAGCCTGAGTAGGATCCATTGTGTGTCTGTGGGAGCAGCTCTCAATGCGGGCTACCCAAAGGTTTGTTGCTTTTTTTCTGTTTTTTTTTCTTTGAGTCATTCCTGGTCTATGAAGGGGGGACTAAGGACCGTGATGATCCAGGACATTTAAGGACATTTAAGGACATTTAAGGACATTTATGGACATTGTGGTGACAGTTTTTGGAGTAATTACATTAAAACCAGCCGCAGCAAATACACGGACGTCAAAGGCCTTTTACCAATGCAGACAACCTTCTGACGCCATGCTGAGCTTTGTGAAGGTCCCTGCTGTCTGTCACACCCCTGTGTCTTTCCGTCTTGCATCTGTATGACCTGCACTTCCACCATTGTCTGTCTGTTCACACCCCATGCCACTGCCACCACAGGGGATGGCGCCGGCGCTTCCTGTGCGCCTCCTCACCGGTGGCCCCCTCCGCTCCGTTGTGGGCGTGACTATCTTTGGTGTGTGTTTTGTATACAGGAAGCTGGGGGCTCTGGCCCCCAGAGCTGAGCATGCTGCCGTTGTGTGCATATGCTGACTCTCCGCACTGTGCGTTAACAATAAACTTACGCTTTTGATCAGACAAAGGACCTTTGAGTTTCCTCCTTCATGGGGTATATATTTCTATAACAATTTGGCGTTGCTGGCATGTCTTGGCATGGGATACTTTCGGCGGGACGAGCGGCTTTGTTTGGCCGACCTGGATCACCAGCCTCTGTTCCTTTTTGGAGACAAGGGAGAGCGCGCTCGTCCACGCACGGAAGGAATCCTTTTGCCACACAAGACCAAAAAGAACCTAATCTGGTGAGTCTTGTCTTTTCATCTGCGTAACGAGCCCAGGGCAGCACTTAAGTGTACACGGGGATTTGTTTATTTATGTATTTTTGGGGTATTTCATTCATTGCCACAGCATAGTCTGTGTGCGGGATTTTTTGGGGGGCTTTTTGTTCTAGATTGAAAACTAGCGGCTGCGCGTTAGTATCGTCCTTTAGGCGACCCTGAAAATTTCTCTAAGTGTCTTCAGCCAGAACCGCTCCATTTCAAGAACGCGCGCTCGCTGGTTGAACCAGCGAGGGGGGAATGGAGCGCCCCAAAGTGGGTAGGAGCAGGGAGAGACTAAGCGGGTTAGGCCCATTGTTCGTACGAGAAAATGGGTAAAAACAATCTAGAAGATGCAAGCTATGGAGTGCTTGCCTATGGTGCAGGCCATTACGCATCTTGCGTGATAATTTAGAAGAAGAAGGGAAGAAAAAAATATACTTGGTTTTAAGAATATCACGGCAAAAGAGGTTAGAGAAAGAAATATGTAAAAACAATAGCTCCTCCGCCTTTCACCGAAGCGGAGAACACAGGCGGACACACACACACACACACACACACACCCCCACCCTACCCCTACTAACAATAAGTGTGCACCCAAACAAGGCGTTGGGTTTTTAAAAAAATGAGCAGACTACTGTTGTCCCTCTTCCTCTCCCTATCCAGATCTGTCGGCGCCTTTCCTCCGCGCTCTGTCCTCTGCCTCAAAGCACCAGCCCCACGCCCCAACCACAGGCGGCGCCCGCACCAGCTGAGACCCCGCGAGAAGTGGGCCCAAACCGCAGAAGAAGAAGAGGCAGAAACAGACACACGCTCAGGAAACCACAGAAGAAGAAGCGAGGGAAGCAAATATGTGAGACACCGACAACTGCTTTGGAGCACAGAGAGAAATTGCTCCAAATCCCGTGACTGTTCCCCACGGAGGGGGCAGCGTGATATACCAAACGCACCCGCGGAAACCCGCTTGAAAGTTGTTCCCGCACCGCAAACAGAAGAAGCCATTGTGACCGGCACGTTTGGGTTATTCACCAACCCTCATGGACCACATGCTAACGCTTTGGGCTACCTGGGCCTCCTGCGGACTTTGAAAAACTTCCACAGCCCGGCGGAAAGACTGTGTGCTCGACATGGGTCGAAGGACTGTTACCGGAGGAGGCGTTAAAGGCAGAGGGCCTCTCAAGCTCACACGGGGCCAGAGGACGGCAGAGGCGGGCACGGAGGAAACACGAGCGACTGACCAAACCTGGGTTCACATTCGTCACCAAAGCGGCCGCTCATGTAAGTTTGAACAAGAACAAATTGCAATTGGCACTTTTTAGAGATAATTCATGCCCGTAATATACGCTAACAATCTGTGGTGTACAAGTTAAAATTCTGGATGACTCCGGGGCAACAAATTCCGTGCTAAAAGTGACAGCCTTTCTGTCTCCCCTAAAATGAGTGGCCGTTTCACATTCTCATTAGCAGCGGGGGGGGGGGAGACGACTGAAGAGCAATTTACGTCACCGCTAACGTGTTTTGATTCTCAGGGCAACCAGCTTAAACATTCTTTTCTATATTCCCCATTGTGCCCGGCTAATCTACTAGGCCGAGACCTTATGTGCAGACTCAATTAAAAATAGATAAATAAAAGGAGGCACCGGTCCCAAAAGTTAACTACCACTGGAAATTGACACCAAACCCTGAGATTGCTAAGTTATTAGCCACAACAAGTGGATAGAGTTACGCCCGCACAAAATTTGGAGGTCAACCACGCGAACGACCTAAGCTGCTCTCTCCGGTCGTTCCCAGACAATAACTTGGAGTTTGAAAATTCATGCAGTGTAGGGAAGATAGGCTAACGGAGTACGTTTATTGAGATAGGCACCACTATCTGTGCTACTTAATGAGCAACAAAAACATTTTATCGTGAAACAAAGGTGAAGTATTAAAGTTTGAGACTAATTTACATTTTTAATGAATCCGACCTGGCTTTATTGAAAAAGAAAAAAAATAAGGAAAATAAACATTTTTTTTAGGTGACAAGAGCTCATTAGAGATATAGGGGACACCATTTGTGATAAGCCCGAAATACAGACCACGTGGTAAACACTAAAGTTGGAAATGGATTTCTTTTTTTTTTAGGAAAAATCTCTTAAAAAGCTTTGCATGTTCTGCAGGCTCTGGAAGTTGCAACAATAGGAATAACTCATGAGACAATTGTAATTGGACATGGAAAATATAACAAAGTTAAAATTACAGGCCTTCTGTGTTGTCTATGTGTTTGTGTGTGTTACATGTTTGTGTGTTATATGTTTTGTGTATGTTATATGTTTGTGTGTCATGTCAAAGTACACTACGCTGACCTTAACAAACTGGACCAAAATACTAACGTGGGAAATCGGCCTGTGATGTGACTGTGATGTGACTGTGATATGACTGTGATATGAGTGTGATGTGTGAAATGAGGAATGCTGAACGGAATCATGGAATAACAAATGTGTCTGTAATGTTTTAATGTGATCATGGAATAATTATTTTTTGTCAACAGCATACGGTGTAAGTACTAGAGATTCAAAGATAACAAGCTTTATTGAACAGGGTGTAAAAGTGAGAGTACTCTGGGATGAGTACTCTGAGAAAAGTACTCTGCTGAAAGTACTCGGAGATGAAATACCTCGCTGAAGATATTGGGAGTTCCTGCCTCTGCTGTTTGTCCTGACAGCGACACAGTCCAACCGCAGTGAGCTGTCGTTGGTTGAAGGACAACTTGGTTTGTAAACTCACATTTAGGGAAGTATAAAATTAGAAACATACATTTTGTTAAGTCTGTATTTTGCTACAGCCTCCGCCCTGATGCCAAACACCGTCTGTCAATGCAGTTATGTTTTGCCCAATTGGAAAAAGATTGACAAGCGAAAGTGGGCATTTTTTTTGTGTTTTTTTTGTGTTCTAATATTTCTTTTTCAGATGAGGGATAAACTACCCCTGCTTTAGGGATGACAGTAGTATGGATCATGAGGAAATGAGCCTCTACCTTGGCACCAAAGCCCACAATATGAATTGAGGACGATCCGGGAGAAAGCAACTGGAGATGAACGGAACAGTCGGGTACTTTTGCAGTCTCACGGAGGGCCACTGAGACCCACTGCTTACTTCTCAGCAAAACTCGATCCCGTGGCAGCAGGGTTGCCTCGCTGCCTGCGGGCTGTGGCTGCCGCTGAGAAAGCGGCCCTAGCATCACGTGACCTTGTGGGATACACTGAACTAACTTTGCTTGTGCCCCATGCTGTTTCCCTGATCCTGTTAGAGCAGAGGGCCTCTCACCTTTCTGCGGCTCGTTGGCTGGGGTACAAAGGGGAGGCACGCTGCTGTATCGCCACAATAGAGCAGAGATGCACTCCCAGGCCAGACCTGAAAGAGGTGCCTCTGACTAATCCTGACTTGATTTTTTATATACAGACGGAGCCGCGTCACGTGACAACACTGGGAAGAACCGAGTCGGCTATGCTGTGTGCTCTGATTTTGATACTATAGACTCTGGTAGTTTGCCCCACTACCATTCAGCACAAACCGCTGAGCTGGTCGCGCCCACCGGGGCTTGTGAGCTGGCAGCGGGCAAAACTGTTAACATATTCTGTGATACGCGTTATGGTTTCTCTGTGGTGCACGACTGGGAAGCACTGTGGAAACACCGCAATTTTATGAAATCTGATGGTAAACCAATTCTTAATTCCACACAGGTTGAACGTCTGCTGAAAGCTATAATGTTGCCCTTAGAGATCGCTGTATGCAAATGCCAGGCCCACACTAATGCCACTGATCCCATCTCTGCAGGGAATCGGCGCGCGGACAAGGCAGCGGCATACGCACCTCTACACACACACACACACACTACCTCACTCAAGACGTTGATATTTTCTACTCCAGCAGAGACGCTGCTGTGAGAGGGGAATGGGGCTCAACGACGGCATGGTGTGTGTGGCTGGGACCAGACAGCAAACCGTGCCTACCACGGCATTTCTTCAGACAGTTTGCAATTTTAGCACATGGTCGAGACCATGCCTCAAAAGGAGGGATGATGTGTGATTTAATCACACAAAATTGGTATACAAAGGGGTTTACGGCATTTGCACAGAGATTCAGCCAAACATGCGCTATATGCCCCGCGCACAACCCAGGTAAGTCCCAAAAGTATCCAACAGGCTGCTCATCCTCCGCCCTTGCGCCCATTTCAACATGTCCAAAGGGACTTTGTTGAACTCACACCATGCCAAGGTAAGTAATACTGTCTGGTTCTGGCGGATCTCTGGTCCAAATGGACTGAAGTATTTGCAGGCATACACGCCACAAGCAACGCGGTGGTGAAAGCTCTGCTCACAAAAATTGTGCCCCGAGAAAAAAAATCTCTAGTGACACTGGCAGTCACTTTGTAGCAAAAGTCATTGAGGAAGTGGGTGAATTTCTGGGCATTGATATACGTAAACACTGCAGTTACGCCCCCTGGTCCGGAGGCACGTGCGAGCGAGAGAATGGCACTCAAAGCTCTGCCGCTAGCCCCACGTTGGGCGCGGGACCCCAGAACAGAGATCTGCCAAGCACCTCTTTGTGTGATGACGACATGCTGTCCTATTGTAAGGAAATTAATGCACTTTTGTCCTCTATTTCTGCCCAGGTCAGGAGCGCCCTGCCACAGGCTGCGCAGGCGACTGGGTCCTGATGAAGGAAACGAGACGAAAGCATTGGCGGTCCAAGCGCTGGCTCGGCCCATTCCTCGCCCTCCTGGTGACGGACACTGCCGTTAAGGTCACGGAGAGGACAACTTGGATCCACGCCAACCACTGTCGTGCGGTGCTGCCACTGAGGGCCATAGACAAGGACACCGAGGGCGCGGACGGACCAGGCCCATCCGCGGCTCCCTACGCTGAATAGGTCTGCTGGCGTGCGACCACCATCGGTGAAGCAGGCCAACAACAACACCCAGAGATTCCCAGCGTTCCCGAGGCGACCCCCCTTTGCCCAACTCCCCAGCCCCCGGACCCCAAGGCCTGGGAGCCATGAAGGCCCTGAGCGCTCTGCTCAGCCGCAGCAAGTATGCAGAGCTGCTGCTCATTCCAAAGATTTCTCCAGAGCCTGCTCCCTCTGGCCATAATGCAGATTGGAGCTCTGCTGGAGTGCCCCCTGGTGTCTCGTCTCCCGTGTGTCCGGAGGAGGTGGAGATGAGGGCTGCTCTACAGTTCCTGATGAGGCACATGGTGAAGCGTGCTGTCATGAGGTCTCCCATCAAACGAGCTTTGGGCCTGGCCGATCTGGAGCGTGCTCAAGCCATGGTCGCCACACCCCAAACCCCGAGCACTCTGCCCAACCGAGTGCTGAGGCCAAGGCTTCAACGCAAATAGAGTCTTGCCGCTCCAAGACCAAACATCGCCATGACCACTAACGCTCCACACACGCTCATAGGGAGCGGTGCCACTGACTGCGAGACGGCACTGCTCGTGAGTATTCCCGCGGAAAAGACTACCGAACGTAGACCGGCATGGGCCCTTGGACTGTTATGCTGGCCACACTGACACTACTTTCCGTGCTGACCGTGTTTATTATGTTAATATTGCCTTCTCTTATCGCTGTCCGGATCCATTGTGTTATTATAATGTGCTCTTTCTTTTATTGACAAGCATGTGTCTTTTCCTGTCCACTTTGGACAGCAATAATTTAAGTGTTTCAAGCTTGAAGGTGGTGTGATTACGATGCCTCTGGTATTTAACTGATTAATGCAAAAATGGTTTTGAATTATCAGAAGAGGGGAGTGTGGTGACAGTTTTTGGAGTAATTACATTAAAACCAGCCGCAGCAAATATACGGACGTCAAAGGCCTTTTACCAATGCAGACAACCTTCTGACGCCATGCTGAGCTTTGTGAAGGTCCCTGCTGTCTGTCACACCCCTGTGTCTTTCCGTCTTGCATCTGTATGACCTGCACTTCCACCATTGTCTGTCTGTTCACACCCCATGCCACTGCCACCACAGGGGATGGCGCCGGCGCTTCCTGTGCGCCTCCTCACCGGTGGCCCCCTCCGCTCCGTTGTGGGCGTGACTATCTTTGGTGTGTGTTTTGTATACAGGAAGCTGGGGGCTCTGGCCCCCAGAGCTGAGCATGCTGCCGTTGTGTGCATATGCTGACTCTCCGCACTGTGCGTTAACAATAAACTTACGCTTTTGATCAGACAAAGGACCTTTGAGTTTCCTCCTTCATGGGGTATATATTTCTATAACAACATTTATGGACATTTATGGACATTGAAGGACATTTATGGACATTGGTCATCCTGCCCCCTATGGACCAATAGCACTTTATTCTGGTTGATAATGGTAATAAAAAAACGGCCTTCTCACAGCACCAATGCCTAGTATGTGTTTTTACCTGTGACCACTTAAGATTCCTTGCCTTGATGAAGACCAGAGAGTCCACAATAAAGGATTTTAAAGTTAAGTCAGAGTGCCTCGAACTTTTTCCTTTGTGCTTTCTACATTATTTTCTCGAGGACTTCCTCAAAAAGCACTTGACTACTCACGTTTACCCTGTATTATACTTTTTCCATCCCTGTATATACTTTGTATAGACTTTATTGATCCACAAGGGAAATTGCTTTTTCACAGTAGCTAGCATGGTATTTGACAATAAATAATAAAAAATAACGTTAAAGTAACAATCTAAAAATGCACTCACTCCCCTTGTGTTTTGGCTCCTATGTGTTGCATGCCCTTCCCTTGCATTCTTGAGTTCAGTCGCCTGCTAACTCCCCACAAAAGTAAGAGGCTAACACGATTTTGTATTCTCCTCCGTGAAGAAGATAGAGAGACTCCCAGAATGCACTTGTTGCTGTGAAGTAACCCTTGACTTTTTTAAACTCTTGATTTGTTTTGGCCTGGACTCCTCAAACCTGTGTCTGCGCTGAGGGGGCCTGCCTTCTTTATAGTCTGTTTTTTTACGGCTCATTTCACAGCCGTGCGAGATGGGCTTCTGTCAAAAGGCCTGCTTCACGCTCCACCGCGTCCGTGTTCCGAAAGAATACATGAATACACACACGGGATCACTTCAGGAGACTATGGGCGTCTCACAAACATATGTCACTCCAACCTCCCCCCAGGTTCTACTCAAACAAATCCATTTTATTTTATGTATTTGTTGATTGGTTACACCACATGTAAAATAATAACAAACTATACATATCAATATCATATCAACATTCTACATTTATAACTATTTCAAAGATTGTCACTGTCCACATGTCCACTCCACCTCCAGAAGTATATTGGTGCAGGCCAGCTTATTTAAAAGACATGAGTTTATAGAGTGTTTGAAAAGTGCAAAAAAAAGTTACCTAAACCCTTTAATGGTTTCCTTAACCATTTGGTGGATGACTTTTTGAGTCACTGTATCTACTTGAAGATTGGGACTGAAGTCTACCTCTTTGGGGCATCTCATTTAGATCACGTTATAGGCACTTATAACATCAAACTGCATCTCAAGGGCGTTAATAAAAAGAAAAACTAGGGGTTGAAAAAAGTGAACATAACATGGTTAACCTGAAGAGACTTAAATCAGATTCAAAATCAGAATTCTTTTTTTTTGCCATTGAGAAGAAACAGGAAGTCACAAACTTTAAATTTGCAACTAGACAGGGTTTCTTCATGGTGTAAACAAGTTATGAAAGTAAGACATATAAAGGCGTGCATCAATAATCCTCAAGTACAGACTAAGTACACGTGACAAAGCTGCAGAGCCCAACTTTAAAACCCAAACACAAATAATCTAATATGATCCATTTCAACACGTTCATTGGTCCCTGTCCCATCTCTTTTTGGTTGATAGTTTTCAGACAAAAAAGTGAAAAAAACAGTGGACAACCCTCACTCAGCCAATCAGTTCTCGACCCAAAGTGTCTAATGGTGCTTTGGGTCGAGAACTGAGTTTAATTGTATAGCACAGTTCATTCAACAGGCAACTCAAAGTGCTTAACAAAACAAGTAGAAACAATCACACAAGGCATTCAAATCATGAACTATCACAGAACATTCAAAAGGGTGAAGATGCAACCGTTCAATCATATACACAGAACTACTTAACCTGGATTTGAACATTGTCAGAGTAATGTCTCACATTTTCACTATTTTAGCTTCATGTTTAGCCAGTCCCTGTGGTCCTCAGAGTCCGGGTTGGTTCAAATGGCACTAACATGTCACAGATTAACTTTGGTGCGAGGCCACAGAGAAACAGCAGTTATCACAAACGTTGACTGTGGGAAAGATGCTAAAGTTTGCAAAGAGATAAGTGAGCATAAAAATTATACTAGACCTCAGTAGAGTTATAAATGATGTTGTCAGAGTTGGGACGTGGACCAATGTTTTTAATCAGTCTGCTTATGGTTCTTTGTCCCGTTTCAGAGCTGAACTTTGGTCCCTTGTATTCTGTGGTATTCTGTGCGGCGCTGTGGGAGGAACCGCAGTAACTTCCGCCTCTCGCTCCGGGAAAAAGGCGTCCGACATCTGCCCTTTGTCACGATTTCTGAACAACTTTTCTTCGCATTGACTTCTGAAGGTCACGGGGTCTCTCTGGTCACGGATATTGAGCTCACTTTGACACTGGTTGCACTAAAGAAAAAAAAGACTACACTGCAAAAACCACAACATAAGTGTTCATGAGTACTAGATGTAAGATATTCCAATGAAACAAGCATAGAATAACTTGTGAAAGAGCAATTTACTTGGAATGAGACTGAGATCTTTCAGCCCCCGCTGAAAGATCTCAGCTCCTGTGGACTCACCACCTGCAGGAGGATCAGTGAGGGGCTGGTGCTCTGTGTACTGGGTGCAGCTCTGACTGCCACCCCCCGACCCAAAAATGAATTAAGGGGAAGAAAATGGATGGATGGATGGAGACTGAACTAAATAAGATTGTTCAACAGTTATGTTGTGTACCTGTTCTGTTAAGATTATTTCTGTTACAAAAATGTGAACTTGTTATTTATAAAAGAAATATGTGTAAAAACCTAATCGACTCTGCACTTTAGGGGCGAAGGATGCTTCATTTGTGGAGTATGTGACCAAATAAGCACACTCAGGCCCACTTGCTGTTTCACTTCATTTGAACCAATCCAATACATTTTATTCATATTCTTGGGTTTCATATGACGTCAGGGCAGTGGCGTGAATAACAAATAAGAGATAAAGAGTTTTTTCCGTGTTCCAACTGTGGTCTCATATAGAGGACACTTTGAAAAAAATCACTCAAATGAGGCGGGCGAGGTGGATCAAGGCTTTCCCAGATAAGCGCCCCCTGCAGGCCACCCCAATGAAACGCAGCAATTTCGTCTGGTTTCTTTTCCAAAAATGCTCAAAATCAAGACTCTTTTGAGAAATATTTTTTAGTACTCCCTTAGGATCAAGTGTCCCCCTCCCGATTAAGACTGTTACAACAACCGTACACTGCACAGGATGAGAGCCTTTTGACTCCAAAACAGACACGATTTACAGGGTTTTTGATGGGAGAAAAACTGAATAGTCCCACGTCTGCTTATTCGCCCCCTACTGGCCAGTTTTATGGAGCCCAAGAATAGCACATTTTCTAAACATTCCCAAAGTGCTGCAAAAATTATTTCTTACATCAAAAGGACTGATGCTTGTATATCAGACATGTCCAAACTAAGGCCCACGGGCTAATTGTGGCCCTCTGTGTCATGTTATGTTTTGCCTTGCTAACACAAAGTCTTTGAGATCAAAAACAGGATCTGTGGAATGCACTTGTTGACTTTACTGACATTTTTTTTGTCATGTAAATAAGAACCAATATAGACATGTCCTACCTAATTTTAAAGCCTAACTCCAGTCCATCCAATAAAGTGGCACTCTTACCATAATGTTGGAAGTGAATTTCTCATCCAGTTATGAATACGCCCTGAGCTACACCAACGGATCCATATTTGCTCGTTTTTGTAGCGCCGCTTGCATGAACTTTCTTTGTGAGCACTTCCAGTTTTGACCGAGTGAAATCTCCAGGAACAAAAGCCTCTGCAAACAAAACAACACAAAACCAGCATTGTCTCCAGAGAGAGGCTCCTGGACCCTTTTCAAATGGGCCACTGGGTTAATCTTCCACCAGCTTTGAGCCCCACTTCCTCCCCACATCCTTAGCCTCCAAACATGCTCTGGCAAGGGGGCCGCTCTGGCAGAAAAGTCTTGGTCTCTGGTTCTTCTCCCGTCGCAACGGTGGCCAAGGGGAGAGCGGTGACGGAGGGGAGATACCAGAAGTAAGTCTAAGTACTTTGCCAAAACCTTTACGAGTGCGGTGGATTTAAACAGGGAGACGAGAAAGGCTCTTATAATGTTATACTAATCTGATGGATTAGGCAAAGCAGCTTGGGTTTTTCAACATGTATTCTCTAATCAGCTTCAGTGAATTCAACAAATATGACCAAGAAGTGTCTTTTCTCTTTGTGTCGTCCATTTGGAAACAGAACAAAAAGTGACATTTGAACTGTGGTATTTTAAGTTTTGCTCTATAGAATTAGAGGCTGTTAAAGGCCATATTCAAACAGTAGTGTTTTTTAAATTTGTATTTATTTAACTCCAAAAGGTTATCATTTAGTGTTGAAAAATGAGACGAAGGCAGCAGTCTGAGGACAATTGACCCGGCGTTTATTTTCAGTTCTTCAGAAAGAGTGACATGACAGGTCACCATGACCTTAAAGGTTTGATCTCTTGAGTATTGTGTCTTTAGCCTAGTGTATACTTGTGCGGCGCCGGTTACGATTGCTGTTACGTTGGACCTACGCAGCCACAGTGGCTCGTCCACTCGCGCGTTCCCTGTACGTATAGTTTTGAAGACAATGTTGTAATCCCACAACTAACCACGTGATGGCGTTCTCTTCAGAACAAAAACATTAGCAAACCAAGCTGTTTGAGCTCATTACATCTGTCTCTAGTGTAGGTTTATGTAATAGTTCTATGGACTCATTATTTTACTCATCATAGTTAGACATTTTCGAGGGTGCGCGGCAGGCTACGCAAGGGTCTTGCGGTGATCTTTGTGTTGCGCAAGTGACATCGCGTCACCACCGTAAGCTCCGCGCCGCGCGACTATGCACTAGGCATTGTATTTGTCCCAAGTCCAATTTGTGATGGCCAATGTCCACAATAGCTTTAAAATACAATACTTCCACTTCCATAAAGTGTTTTATTTATACTGTAGAGCAGGGGGCATGGACCTTTGTCTGGGAACATTCAAATAATTCGATGTCACAGTGTGGATTTCTTTTTATTCTTTGTAAATTTGTGGTTTTGTTTTATGTTTCAGTTCCTGTCCTTGTTGATTGTCTGCTCCTCTCCAATGTGTTTCACCTGTGTCTCTCTGTGTCTGTATGTCTGTAACATTTTTTTGCCCCGGTCCCTGTATTCTCTTTGGATTTTTGTGTTTGTTTATGCAGAGGTGCCGTACCCCCTCCCCACACACAAACACACACACACACACACACACACACACACACGTTCGCACGCACACACACAATACTTGTAGTGTATGTATATATGTATAGCAACCTCACCAGATCCTACATGGAACGCCATAACCAAGTGGCTGGCATAGTGTACAGAAACATCTGTGCAGAGTATGGGCTGGAAACCCCAAGGTCTAAGTGGGAAACTCCTCCAAAGGTGGTGGAGAATGAGCGTGCAAAGATCCTGTGGGACTTCCAGATACAGACCGACCGAATGGTAATGAACCAACCTGACATCGTGGTGGTAGACAAAGGGCAGAGGACAGCCGTGGTGGTGGACGTGGCAATTCCAAGCGATGGTAACATCAGGAAAAAAGAACATGAAAAGCTTGAGAAATACCAAGGTCTCAGAGAGGAGCTGGAGAGGGCCTGGAGGGTAAAGGTGACAGTAGTGCCCGTGGTGAACGGTGCACTCGGGGCAGTGACCCTGAAGCTGGAGGAGTGGTTACAACGGATCCCTGAAACAACCTCTTTTTTTAATAGTTATTTTTGGTATTTTATGCATTTTTATTATTTCTGATTTTCACTTGCCTGCACCGAACTTTGGTAGCTGTTTTAAATGTGCTTTAGAAATAAACATTGATTGATTCTATATTTTGTCTTTGAAAACAAGATTTTCCAATGGGACTCTTTTGTAGTGAGAAAGAAATTGCTTCTGCCCTTGAAGTACAGAATGTGTTATAAAATATAGTTTTGTTTTGGCTAATGAATGTTATCAATATTGCAGCTGCTCTAAAGAGTCTAAACAAGAAGGCAATTAGTCATTCATTGATTTCTGCCAATTCAGTAATAAGTCACTAATGAACTCCCGTGTCCTGGTCTCATCCATCACATTTACCATGGCTTTGATCTGCGTTCTCAGAGCAGAGATGGGAAAACCGCTTGGATCAGCACTGAGCCAATAAAACTCATCTTCTTTGCATTTCTTAGTAATGTCACGTCTCTGTTTGGTGCCTACAAAAAATAATGGAGTTTGCAGAAGATTTTGGCTTTGGGCTTCTCCTCTCACTGGTTTATTCCAAACAGGATTTTGATCTTTTGCTGCAAAATGATGAGTTTCCTCACTTTGCCATACAAAAGTCTTCAAATGGCAACAAGATACAGTGTGGTTTTTGTAGGGATAAGGGAAAAACGTTTTTAAATGAACTTTCAGACTTTCGGAATAATAAAATGTCTAACACTAGTTGACTAAAAATGTTATTTGTTATCATCTCGTTCGCCTAATCTGTGCCGTAAATGTTTATTGTTGGTTATTATTATTGATCCCACCAGACCTCAGATGCTAATCAGGGCTTGGTTAGTACTGTGATGGGAGACCTCTGAGAACACCAGGTGCCACAGTAGGGCGTAGAGTCTGGTTGGTGGTGGTCAAAGGAGGAGCTGACGGCACATAATTTGACTTAATATTTATTATGAAAGACAAATACCCAAAGGAACCGGCTGAAATATTTTGAGTTCTCAAATAGACAAAAAAATATAAAAAACAAAACCCTTTTTCTCCTGATTATTTAATTTTTCCAAATATTCTTTTCAATTCCTATCAATTACTTGATATAGTTTGGTTCCAATCAAGGAATTTAATAAATCTGGACTCCTCAGGGACTACAGGAGTACATTATAACAAGATGTACTCTGTATATTAACACAATAACTATTTATTCTACACTAAATGTAAAAAGTTAATTTTGTTTTCTTCTTCCTCTTTTAAGGTAAGACAAATAATGTAAAGAAAGCTAGTACTAGTACCTTAATTACCATATTGACATGTTACCCCTTTGTCAGAGGCTTTTTGTCTTAAGAATAACCTTTAAAAAAAAAATAAACAAACCTTCTAAGCCTTTATTCTACTGTCTTTTTAAAAATAAAAATCCATACAAAAGTAACAGAAAGGTCTATAATTCTCCAGGCTCAAGCAATTTACATGACTAATACTGAGAAAAAACCTGTTTTTAAAGTAGAAATTAGAGTATAGTGTCACTGTTAGATTATTAAGTTACAGTATGAATATAGGTTATTCATGGGGGAAAGGCACTTATATGGAGACTGTATATTTGGTGTGTATGGTTCCTTCATCTTTGCCAGATTTCCCGGTGTGGGCAGATGGTGCGAGACCATGCCAGCCTCAAATACACACAAACACACACGGACAGTTTCCTAAAGCCAGGTTATTGCTCTCTGGGAGAAGACTCAGGCTCCAAAAAGGCCAGCTGCCATCTCTGATTCGAAAAGAGCTACATCAAAGTGGGAGGTGATTTTTCCATCGCCTGCGGCCCCCAGGAGCCAGTAACCTGTGTGACGGGACGACACTGGTCACCGGGGCTAATGTGACGCTTAAAGAGCAGCAAAGTCAATAGATTCTTATGAAAATGAGGTCCACACAAACAACTCAACCAGGTCCAAACTCATAACGTTATAGTGTAAAAGGGATGGATCAGGGATGGTTATTGCAAAACATGTCTTAGCTAATCTACATAAGAAATATTATTTTTTTTTAAATTCATTTAATTTACCCAGGTTTAACATGGCCCCATTTGTTTATGTTACTGTAAAGCCAAGTAAGAGTTGGAACCTGTAACTGAAGAGAACTCTAAGGCGACAACGCAACTGTCTCCGAAACTATGCAAAGAGATGAAGCGCAGAGTTTTGAAATGTTTCCACCGGTCTCCCATCACAGTCCTAACCAGGCCCTGTCCCGTGAAGCTTCAGAGCTATGACGGGATCGGGCTTTTACATGCAGGTATGGCCACATGGAACACTTGTTATCTCTGGTCTCTCTCTCTCTGGTCTCTCTCTCTGGTCTCTCTCTCTCTGGTCTCTCTCTCAGGTCTTTCTCTTTGGTCTCTCTCTCTGGTCTCTCTCTCTGGTCTCTCTCTCTGGTCTCTCTCTCAGGTCTTTCTCTTTGGTCATTCTCTCTGGTCTCTCTCTCTGGTCTCTCTCTCAGGTCTTTCTCTTTGGTCTCTCTCTCTGGTCTCTCTCTCTGGTCTCTCTCTCTGGTCTCTCTCTCAGGTCTTTCTCTTTGGTCATTCTCTCTGGTCTCTCTCTCTGGTCTCTCTCTCAGGTCTTTCTCTTTGGTCATTCTCTCTGGTCTCTCTCTCTGGTCTTCTCTCAGGTCTCTCTCTTTGGTCTCTCTCTCTGGTCTCTCTCTCTCTGGTCTCTCTCTCTCTGGTCTCTCTTTCTGATCTTTTTCTCTGGTCTCTCTCAACAGCTGGCTTTATACAGACAATACATTGGATTGATCCAGTATTTTTTTATTTTCCGAATGCAACTTTGTGTAGACAGGGCTTAAGTGTTGAGTAACAGCCAGGAGCGAGTGTGTTGTAAACTGACAAACCGACAGGGAGGGGATAGTTTCATCTACACCTCATCCTCACTCCTTCACATCAACAGGAGCCAGCTGAGGCGGGCTTCAGAAGGTAAATGCGTAGGCTAATACAGTAAGAATTATCCAACAACACTATTATAATAACACGCCCTTCTCTCTGAGCTCTGACCCTATAACCTGCTGGACACAACACCACAGGTGAGACTATGACATCATGTTTCACCTTGTCTCTAAAGATGTGGAAGTGTTTTTCTGCCACATGTGGTTTTGTGCACACTCTGATGCACAGAGTTGAACCTGCAGTCACTGACCAGCTGTTGTTTCCTCACAGAGCGCTCCATGGCCTCAGGACTCTGCACCAGACGGCACTTAACTAGAAAAGCAGCTCAGTGCGGGATAACCGGCTTTTATACAGGCATAGCATGTTGAAATAATAGCATGTTTTTCAATTGCCCTAAATAATATAAAACAACTTTCTTACCGTGAGGGCAGTTGGAAACGTGCCGTGACTTTAAGGAGACCATCCACCTGTTGTATGACATGTGAAAGACAAGTTCTTCTCTTTTTACATCACACACATATTTGTCACTTCAACTGAACTTTTCTTTTGACACAATGCCACAGTGCTGCCCTAATGGAAACAAGCATTATTTCCATCCTTCTATTTTCTTCTGCTTCATCCATTGCTGCGTAAGGGGGCTGGCAGTCTTAGCAGAGATGCCCAGACCTCCCTCTCCACTCACACTTCCTTCATCTCATCCGACAAAGGGTATAGAGCTGGTCCTGTGTTCCATGACTGGGACAAAAAATACACTGTACCTCCTGAATCCAAGATTTGTCTAGAGGTCGATGTCTCCTCTCCGCTCCCTTTCAGTTGACGTTAACAGGTAGTGATAGTAGTTGGATCACAGCCTCTGGACTGCCTTCCTGAAGAGGGGGACCACCACCCCGGTCTGCCATTCCATAGGTACTGCCCTGATTGCCACACAATGTTGCAGAGAAGTGCCAGCCAAGACAGTCCCACATGTCTCTAGTTATTAAATATTTTGTCTTTTCCCTTTCAATCCGTATTCATTTATCAAGATGTTTTTTTTTTTATCTAATGCTAAGTGCAAAGTGCTTGTATAAACATATAAAAGTCAAGCACAGGTACATCCAGTCAATAAAACCTAATATTGATTCTGCAGTCCACCAAAAGATATCTGGGGCTCCGGGTTGAAGCATACAATAACAGCGCCTCCAATTCTCTGGGCTCCTGCATTTCTTCATCTCTTTCTTCTCTGTCGCTGCATCTCATTTGTCCAGCGCAGAGTTTGAGTTTGCCACAAAAACAAAAGCATCTGAACTAGAAAAGAAGTAGGGCATGGCGCTAACCCAGCTGCCAAGCCAGGCATCCCTGATTCCTTTGCCTCTTAACGCGGCTGTTATGAAATATGCATGGCGTGGCGTGGAGGGAAGATACTTAAGGTGGACTTCTTAAGAGGCCCATGGTTTTGCATTGAAACTCAGTGTAGCCGGGTTAGGGAGAGTGCTCGGAGTGCAGATAATGGACTTGGGTTTAATGGCATGGCTAAGATGGACACAGACTGGCCCTGTTTCCATTTACATAAACTGTAGGGAGAGTGAGGGAGGGTCCCGGAGGAGAGGCCTGTTGTAATGTGAGGTCAGTGTATACATTATACATGGACAGGCCACGTACTTCCTGCTCCTGCATTTGTCCGTGGTTTAGAGCATCTCATGTATAAACCACAATGCATACAGGTGACCACAAAAGCATCATGCAATAACAAACAAAGTGTGGTAAACTGGCACTAAATGCACTTTGTTTAAAGCTGGAGCGCCTCACTTTTTTCTGTTTTATGAATCCAGTTTGTTTATGCCGACAGAAAGCCTTGTTTAAGTAACGGGGAAGGGGTGGGTCAGACCATAACATGCTGTCTATCTTATTAGGAACATTTGATCTTTGTATGTACTGAGAGCTGATTGTGGCTACAAATACTGTAGGTGGAATGTGTGTGTGATTGTGAGTGTGACAGTGGGTCAAAGGATGCAAGTCAGCCCAAGGCTACCATCCAGAGAGGTGTTTTCATTAATATGCGCAATCCCAACCAAATAAACAAGACATAAACTCAGCAAAGCTACTCCTGTTATTAGAATTTCAATATTTCTATATTTATGAGAGCCACCAATGGTCAACAGGTCATTCAAACAGTGGTCAGTTTCTCTGCATCAGTGGAACTTCTTTCCCTTTAAAGAAGCTATACCCGCTCTTTTTTCTAAGTAGTTCATAAAAATGCTTTTTACTACATACAAGTTGTATGATAACACATAATTTAATTGAAAACTTGAGGTCATTGATTCAGCTGTGTATGAAATGTATGCCGTGAAAAGAGCTGAGTAGATTCTTAGCGGGACGCTCGTTCTCCTCCACTCACAGATCGAGCAGCGAACAGCCTGCGTCCTCTAGCCTCTACAGCGCTGCTTAACACTAGGGCTTCGACTTCAAAATTTGAATATAATTCTAAAATAAATATATATATATATATATATATATATATATATATATATATATATATATATATATATATATTCGAACAAATATTAAACAGCCCTTATAATTCGAAATGTATTGAATGACTGCAAATAAAATAGTTAGCTCCCAAAGGTTTCACCAGGACATGCTAGGCAGGTAACAGCTAAGCTAGCTAGCTGTTTCATGGTAACTTCCGGGTTTTTCGCGATCGCTTTTTGTCACTTTAAAACAGTATTTTTGTCATGAAAACGTTGACAGCAAATTCTGAAATCGTCCGTGCATGTGTGTTAAGGATGTATATGTGTACTGTATTGTCTGATTAACGTTTAATGGTGTTGATTGATAGATATGTAGTTGTTTATTGAGCGTGGCTCGCTCCGCTAGCTTCTCTACTCAGACAAGTGTGTAGTGACAGATGCTGATAGCTTGTTGTACTTGCAGAGTAATGTTAGTATTTTACACACCTGAATTACAAACAGAGATTGCATTGGGGCTTCGGTCATTATTGGTTTGAGAGTTCTGTTATCAAGAAAAAATGATCGGAAGAATTGCATTCAAGTCAATGGAGTACTGCCGCTGTGAGGAACTGTATAATAAATTATAATTAAATATTAGAATATATTCTAATGTTTAAATTAATACATCCGGACGCGAAACTAGCAGTATTCTTTTACTTATATATTTTGTTAGCAGTGCGTTGCTTTTGTACCATTTCATCAGTGATTGTTGCACGGCTTACAAGAAGTTATGCTAATGCTAATGTTAGCATATGTATCAGATCGCAAATAAAACTAGGTGGCTCCGTGTTATGAGAGCGTAGGGGAAATGAGAAGCCTGTGAGCGAGTTGGGGGCGGTGCTAAACATTCAAACATTGCAGAAACGGGTATAGCGCCTTTAAGTATACAATTATTGTAGAAATTACACCAAATGACTCAAATATGTCACTGTTTGGGACCCTTTCTTTAGTTTGTCGTCTGTAAAGAATAAAGCCACATTTTCCGGTATGGTTCTGGTAAAGGGTCTTTTATGGACAGGGTCTTGGACTTGGAGACGTTTCGATTCAAAGTGAACCTAAACATCCCGCCTCTTTCGAGTTATTAACTGGTTTGAAGATATAATCCTATGAAGGAAGCATTTTCAAGATAAGATAAGATAAACTTTATTGATCTCACGATGGAGAAATTTACATTGTCAGAGTAGAAGCCTGTCTTTCATAGCAGCGAGGCTACTCTACTTAATCCTACTATACATTTGCACACAACTTACATATATTTTTTGTATATAGTTCCAGATAATAGGTGCAGCCCTAAACCTTGAAGTCACCATTCAAGCCATGGACACAAGAACAATTGGCCAAAACGTTATTTTATTCCCACAACAAAGCTGATATAGATATATTATCTCGGTGTACATGCATGTTTGAAATTAATACATTAATAAATACGACACACACAAACTATAAAATGCAAGACACTTCACACACATTGGGTAGAATAAGTCTGGTGAGTGAGTGACTGATGGTGATTATCAAAGGCTCATGGCTCATGGCCTCACTTCTGCCTGTGGCAACAGCAGGAGTTTACCACACCCATGGACAGAGAGAATGTATAATGCCATCCTCACTTCAGACTGATGTCTTTAAAGCAGCTGTGGTTTGACCTCTTCTGAAAAATTACACACTCTGCCACTAGGCCTTTTGAAATTCCTTAATAAGCATTACAGGTGGAATTCTGTTATATTGTTTGCCCTAGTGTCTATTTTGAGGATCCCCTCAAAAACGAGATGATCCATCTCTAGGGGCTTATCCTCCAAACAAATAAATAAATAAAAGGCAATTTCACGTAACACGTATTATTTCTCTGCTTCATTTGTGATACCCTAACCCTAACCCTAACCCTAACTGTTGTAATCCATTTTAATGTGAACTAAATATTTCACTGGTCAGTCACACATGAAGTATAAATTCTCCTTACAGTCCTTGCTCTCCAAAATTCCTTTGGGGTTTATTGCCCCACATCGCTCCTTCACTGGACACTGGTCGATGTCATGTCGTGCAGCTTTCAGAGGGTCTCCACTGATCCACAGCCACTGGTCTCCAAAGAAACGCAGGCCGGTCCACACCAGGTCGACATTTTGTGTCTGCATTTGGCTCAGCAGAAGGGTGCGTTCATTGTCCCAGGTCAATCCTGTAAGGTTTGTGTGTTTGGTCCTGCAGTGTTCAAAAGCTCTCTCCCATGATAACTGTGTCTTTACTATCAGTTTGCTGCAGAAAAAAGGAAGAGGATGCGATTCATAAAAGTCATTCCACTGTCCATGAGCGTTCATCTTAACTTTACTCTGTGTACCATTCCAATCGTTTGGTTGATTACTTTTCCAGTTTTTGTATGTTGGAATTCCTGCTCCGGACCATTTCCACTCCTGTCTGGAGCTCACCAGATACAGGCCAATCCATGCTTCGGTAAAGTTATCAGGTAAAGACTGTAGAATTAGGTCCTGATCCTTTTGACTGTTTATCAAAGCGAGATCCGAGTGATATTTTCTGCAGTACTCTTGAGCTCCAACCCAAGATCTCTTTTCCCAGATGTACAAGTATTTCCCAACGGTTAGACCAAAAAGAGTGTAAAATAACATTGTGCAAAAAGGTGTAAATAATTCCATTGTTCTGTATTACTGAGACTCTCCACGATGTCCTCTGTCCAGGTTTCCAGGCAGAAGGCAATGTAAAGTGTGGGTTGACTGTAGATTTTATGTAGGCTATAATGCAAATTGGATCAAATTCCCCGTAAAGGACAAAAGAAAACAGGGCCTAGTAAGTTATGGCCATATGTACAAACGCACGAAAGCCTCAAAGCGAGTTCAAGACACACCTTTTTGATTAGTATTTATTTCTCTTAGTTCATTATATATACTGTATATGTATATACCTTCCCGGTTATATATATATATATATATATATATAAATAAATAACAGTTTGATATTGTTTTGGTCGATCGATTTCACAGTGACAATAGTTTACTGTTTTATTTCGGTCTTTTAATGTTGTTTTATGTCTGTACTGGTGACTTTTGCAAATTTATTCCAATGTGGTTTTACTGCAAATGGCAAATAAATGAATCTGAATCTGGGATTTGTCACTTTTCCCACTAGGTTCTTATTACAGTTTTTGTGAATGTGTAACATTTTAGCAACTGGCTAAAATGCTGGGACATTGAGGAGCACAGGGACTGGCCTCTTTCTGGCGCCCAGAGATAGGATTAAATATGGGGTGGCAGCTAAAATCTGAAATTCTTTGTGTTGTTTTTTTGTGTGTATAAAAACCACCCAAATTAACCTTACATTGTATCAACCCACTTATAAAGCTTTCTAGCAACAGCAGAGCACTTTGTATGAATCTAACCTTAATTCTTGTATGTTTTCTTCATCCACTGCGTGAGTCACCATTTTAATTGTACTCCCCCACAATGAAAGTCTCCCTTGGGACTGCTGTTGTTCCCAATCATCTGCATTCTTATTTTGCTTTCAGAAGTGACTCATATTTATAGAACACTTTGATCTCAAAGTATACAGCCAGGAACAAGGAAAAAGCCACTACTTTGATCAATACTTTTGCAAAAGGTAAATGTAAAACAGAAAATAACATTTTCCCAGTACCAGTGACAAAAGGGACTGGGCCATGGGGAAATATGTTACTACAAACATGTATTTTAATGTTGAAAACATACAAATTGTACATATTTTCTCTACTATAGTGACACAGTGCTCAGCATTCTTTCTCACTGAAAAAAGGTAAGAAAATTGGATTAGCGAAGCACAATTTAAAAGGGATGGACGAATACAAGATGCAAACATTTTTAAATCTGAACCATGTTACAACAATGCTCTACAAAACCTTTACTTAGAGTCACAAATAGTTAGTTTCAGCATCAAGCAACACTATACCCTTCACAGATCATACACTCACAAATTGAGATGATATTCAGTTTCACAAAGACAATACCACATTAAAAACACCAGGATCACAGAGAGAGTTTTCTATTGGGACTTTATAGGGCAGCCGGATGAGAGAAGCTCATGTTGGGAGTAAAGAACACGCAAGTGGTCTGAGAGGATTTCCTCTGCTTGCCTAAGTACTCTCTTCAAATATCTCTTAATAATAGTAATAGCTCTGTAACTCCCATTGCTTTAAATGCTATACACTAGTTATGACAGTAAGACATCACAGCCTATTACTCGACACGCGGTTCGAAGCTTCAAGGTGATTCATTTGCTCTAAAGAAATTATGTGGGAAAAAAATGCATAACACACTAAGTGCTTACAATGAATGGTGGGGTCTAAGCATGTGGTGTTCAAATGTTGATACAAATAAAACACATTTATACAAATAATCTGAGTAATCTTGTGTAGCCTTGATGAGTGCTTCCTGTTTCTAATGTCATTGATCTAGGACAGGAGTTGTCTGAGCCGCTGCTGAACATAATGGCATGTCTGACTTTTGGCGGCCGTCGGCTTTTCTGCATTGATTGTTGACATTTGCATAATTGAATAAACAAATGCTGTAGATAGCACGCAGCAGAGGATGATGGGAAAGTGAGTTTGATGTGTAGGCAGAGTATGGTTCTGGGTGACGACAGCTGGCTAATGGGTCCATCAGTGTCAGTGCGAATGATCAGGGCGCCTCTCTCTGCTTACACATTCTACAGTGTAATCTCCATATGCCCTTCTCCAACAGCTTCTGAGGACACAATTTAAGTAACCACAAACACTATTCTATTATAATTCTTTAGATAAATATGTTTTGACAAGTCCAATATGGTGTTTCTTCTCTGTACACCAACAGTGCTAATGTATAAATAGATGGGCGGCACGGTGGCTGAGTGGATAGCACTCTCGCCTCTCAGCAAGAAGGTCCTGGGTTCGAATCCCGGTCGGACCAGGGCCTTTCTGAGTGGAGTTTGCATGTTCTCCCCGTGTCTGCGTAGGTTTCCTCCGGGTACTCCGGTTTCCCCTACCACTAAAAATATGTCCAATAGTTCTGGCATGCGCCTCCTGTACTGGCGACCCCGCTCCCATCTCTGTGTGGAGTGAGAGATAAATGCCCAAAAATTAACAATTGTAAACCGCTTTGAGACTCAGATCTGCAGTGAAAAGGCGGTATATAAATAACTACTAACCTGTCACCTCAATGAAGGGAAGTGCTCATGAACAAAGTTTTTTACCAGCTCAGTTATTGACTTATATTAAAATCCATGTTTTAACTCTCTCTGTGATCCTGATGTTTATATTGGGATAATGTCTTTGTACACCCAGATATGAGCCCTAATAACTGGCCAATCAGGAGCCTTCAAATTAGGCTTTAGCTAGCAAAAAGCGAGGGACCAGCGCCGCTTAGTAACTCAGTCGTTGCTACCAACAACTTTTGCATACATTTGTCTGCGCAGTCCCATTCAAAGTATCATGAAGTATAACGATCAGTTTTTGTATAAGGGTTATTTGGTTCTTCAATTCCTGATAATAGTAAGTTACAGTGCTACCTGTTTTTGTATAGCCCTAACTCACAGCAGTAGTCGCAGAGTACTTTACAAAGTTGTTGATTCACCAAAAACAGATACACACAGGAAATGTTAACAAACACATAGGAGCCATGAGGCCATGAGGAATAGGATGACCACAGTCCATAAATGTTAACAAAATCGGATCATCGCTGTCATTGGACCTTCCTGATACGGCAAGGAACGTATGAAAAAAAAACAGTGGGAAATAAGTAATAAACCTTGGGGAGGCCCACATTGAGTCCTGGATTTACAGAGAGACATGCTGTGGATTCAGGTCTCAGGCTGTAGAACAGGAGTCTCAAACCGGTTCCAGAAAGGGCCATGTGGCTGCAGGTTTTACTTCCACCTATTTCCTCAAATCTTCAGGTTAAAACTGGACTCACCTGAGGAAATGGGTGGCGTCATCTGTGCTCCTTCTCTGTTTGGAACTGTTGGAAGTAAAACCTGCAGCCACATGGCCCTTTTTGGAAGCGGTTTAGAACGAGGACTAAGGTTTCAGCCTCATGTGACCAGAGAGTGCTTCATACTGGTTGAACAAAGCCGTTTTCATTCACAGCTGATCATCATGGTCTAGTCATAAATGAACGTGTCATTGTTTCTTGCTGACTACTGACCAAAAATATAATACACTAAACTAAAAAACTATGCAGAAGGTTTATTTTTATTTTTTATTTTTTTTTTTAAATCAGATCATTGCGTAGCTTCAGCCTGTGACTGTTTCAAACAATAAACATAATGCATTTGATAAAGCTTTGAAAGGATCTGAAAATACATTAGGGTCAGAACAATAAAGAATAACCAACTCTTTTGGAGCAGTTTTCCAAATTGGATGATGCAGCTTTGTATGACTCCAGCAAAAATAACATCAAATATCTATTCATGTATACATTTATTTGTTGATACAATTTGTTTTCTCACAGGCATTTGAAACAAGTGCAGAAATGGTTGATCCATAAACACTACATTGAACGTGACAAGTCTCTCCATGGCTTCACACCAAAGTACATATGTGACATGTTAGTGCCATATGAACCAACTGGGACTCTGAGGAGCACAGGGACTGACCTCCTGCTGGTCACAGAGTCAGGGCAAACATGAGGAGGCAGAGTTTCAGATTCATGCAGCTCAGTCTCCCTGAAAATGTGAGACAGGCTTCTATTAGGACAATGTTCAAATCCAGGTCAAAAACAGTTCTGTTTAGCTGCACACACAAATGAAGGATTCTATTTTCATTTTTTATTGTTCATGAACTATGCTATAAACTTGCATTGCTTCATCTAATGCTGAGAGCTTCAACCCCGAGACGTTTTCTGCTCCTCCAATCCCGTATCTCCAGTGTTGTTCAAGACTATTCCGCAGGCTTTATATTCAAACACAAAGGGCACGTTCACTGTCGACTTGATCAAAACATCCCTAAGGACCCAGAGCCAGTAGATATTTATCCTGTCAGGACAACTAAATGTCATCTCCCACGTTCAGAGGGTTAGCATAAGAGGAAACAACAACACAATCATATATCATTAAGTATTAGTTAAACATAAGTGTGCTGCTTGTCACACGGCCAAGGCAGAAAGGTCTAAGGACAGAGTCATTTATTAACATTTATGGAGAATGGTCTGCCTCCTAAGGACCAATGACTCCTACTGTATGTGTTTGTTGTTATTGAAGTTTCTGTGTTCGAACTGTTGGATTCTCTGATCAACTTTGTAGAGTCCCCCAAGATGAATTCTGTTGTGATTTAGGGATATATACAAATATAAATTGAAATGAATTGTATATAGTTTTATACAGTGTTTTTTTAAATTGCATTGCAGTTACTGTCGGAGCATGTTGACTGGCCTGTATTCGCACCATGTTGCGATGATTCATGGGCCAAATAAAAGTGTAAAGCTCACATGTGCTGTGGGGAAAGTGCTAAAACAAATGGTTAAGCAAAGCCTCTGGGAAGAGCAGCTCTCGGCCGGTCGAGCGAGCGGTGATTGTGTGATGGGGGAGTTACAGTGCTGATGTGAGGTCATTGTGCCCAGAGAGTACAGTGAAAGCCATATCTGCTTCTTCCAGCTTAAAGAGGCCTGGATCTCCGCGGGACTGGGGCTCTGAAGTGCTGCCAGGCTGCACAGCTGTTGGCATGTTCGAGTGAAAGACGCTTGTGTGAGTGTGTGTGTGTGTGAGTGTGTGTGTGTATGGCTCTGAAAAGGTCATTCAGGCTGGTATTTACTGTACAAATATCAGACTCTCTCCAGGCTTAATTCTGAACTAACAAGACCCAATATACAACCCAGTATTGTACAATCAATTAAATCACTGCTATTTAACCTACGGGAACCTTTCTAGTCAGGGTGCACCTCCATAACTTGTGAGAGTCGTATAACTTCTGTTATTGACTCCATGTATGAATGGAACTAAAAATGGCTTAAAATGTACAGTGTGTATGAGTGGGTCTAAAAGGAACTAAAAACCAAACAGTGTGTAAGTTGTGTCCCTACAAGTATAGACAAACAAGGTATGTCCCCAGAAGTATAGTAAAAGTCAGATGCTGGACATTTTTTTTGGAAACTTTGATTTTTGAACAGTAAAGGTTAATTTATTTTTTGGGTACTGTAGGAAATCAGAAAGGGCGGTCCCCGGAAGTGATGACCCGGTCATTTTGCACCACAAAGTAATAAAGACAAGTATTGGTGTGTGTTGTTGTGTGTGCAATTTTCCGGGGACTTCAGGTGGAAACTCACTGTCTAGCAATAATCCGGCACATATCTATCTTTGAGCTCATTGTTGCTGTGCTAAACTAACTAAAAATAAAAAAACGCACATTTCTTGTCCCTTTTACAAAGAGAATAATTCTGGTGGGGTGTTATCTGAGACATTATCATAAACCACATAAAGCGCTCCCACCGTAACAAAAGTCATTACATGCATTATATTATGTTCTACACATCTGTAAACACATTTTATATTCATAGCACTCATTATTATTGTCATGTTATTCAAAGACGTACATAACATTGAATTCTCCTGTTGTATAAATATGTATGGAAGGCTGGTGGTTTATTCCCCCCGGTGGAGCTGGGGTGTACTGCGGATGCTAGAATAATGACTGACTTTGGGTCGGGGATAAATCTCTTTTCCTCGATTATGATTAGCTCCAGTAGCCTGCGTCTGTGGGGGATGATGAATTGGCGACAGATTGATCAGATATTCATTACTTTTATGTCCTTGAGTCCTTGAAGATGTGAAATAGTGCACAATACTGCGACATGGGGCGAGGTAAGCACAGACGGCTGCAGCCCGTTCGGGGATCTCTGTGATGTTCGGAGGACGTCCAAGTCATGTATCATAATATTTGACTGATTTGGATATGAATAAATATTATGCACACAAAAAATTATGCAAAAAATATATATATATATATACCTACTACTATCTCAAGGTGTTTGGTTCCTGTTTTATTTTGTATTGTCAGTTTTCCTGTGTCTTTTTGAGTTTGCTTCCTGTTCTGTTGACTGCCTGATGTGTTAAATAGTTAAATACCCCATGCTCCTACTCTCTTGTTGTCAGTCCATTAAATGTTTGTTCCGTGGTTCTTGTCTTCATCCTCAGTTCCTGTGTTTTACATTCAGTTGAGTTTTGTTTTTAGATTCTTGTTTATTAAATTATAATATTTTTTGCAGTACTGATTTTTGGGTCCTCCTTTTTGAAACGGGACACCAGGTCTTTCTGTGTAGAGTATGCATGTTCTCCCCATGTATCCAGGTTACCTCCAGCTGCTCCGTTTTCCCCTAAAGCTAAAAACATGTTCAATAGTCCCCCATAACAGCCCTCTCCCGCCCCCTATCTCTGCTGCCCCTGAAAAAGAGATTCTGCAGTCTGCAGTGAGATTTCCTGGTTAAACAAATGTCCTTAAAATAAATAAAAAGTTAAATGAAGCCTTGGATTGTTCTTCTAATAAAACAAAGACTGTAAAGAAGCTTGTACTGTTTAATTACCACATGTTTGGGCGGTAGACTCGATGGTGCGATGTGTCTCTGATCAGCTGTTGTTACGGGATGCGGCCAGTCTGAGACATCGGACTGATCCATCAGGCTGACCACTGCATAGGAGAAAATCATTTACTGGACTGGGACAATGTAAGTAAGTAAGTAGTAAGTAAGTAATCTTTATTTATATACCGCCTTTTCACTGCAGATCTGAGTCTCAAAGCGGTTTACAATTGTTAATTTTGGGCATTTGTCTCTCACTCCACACAGAGATGGGAGCGGGGTCGCCAGTACAGGAGGCACATGCCAGAACTATTGGACATATTTTTAGTGGTAGGGGAAACCGGAGTACCCGGAGGAAACCTACGCAGACACGGGGAGAACATGCAAACTCCACTCAGAAAGGCCCTGGTCCGACCGGGATTCGAACCCAGGACCTTCTTGCTGAGAGGCGAGAGTGCTATCCACTCAGCCACCGTGCCGCCCCAGATGTAGAAATAGTAGGAGCAGAAGAACTAATACAAATGATGGATGTGAAAGGTACTTTAAATCAGGAAGCGGGGCGCACGGACCATCAACAGAGACAGGCAGCCTTCACCTTGGCTCACACTTGGGACTCACTTCTCCAGAGACCACAGGGCGGCAGTGGGCCTGGTCTGTCTGATGATCCAGTAACATTCAGTAATTTTATCACTCCATCACGTGTCTCCTTTGACCAAGGCTACAAGTCTACCGCCTTGAATTCCAAACAAATTGATTTCCACCATTTTACTATCCCAATTCAGAAAACAAATCTCCAAAATGTATTTCCCCTGAAAAATTAGCTGACCTATTGGCTGAACACCTACATAAAAAGACACATCACTCAACCAATACATTTTGTTCCAGCTCCAACTCCTCTTTGACAGAGAAATATGATTGCGGGGTTACGAAGGTTTAAGAAAAAAGGATTACAATCATATCCCAGCGCGCTGCATCTAAAATGTAAATGACTATGAATCACATTGTAACACATCTCCACCACTCCGCGAAGCAGATGAGTCGGTTCCTCTGGAGGTTCTACTTGGCATGCACAAATACTTTTCTTACAAATCACAGAGGTCGCATATCCAGGACCAAACAAGACTCGCAGGGAGAGAAAGATGAGCTGCTTTTGTCTTGTTAATCAGCGCTGGACGTGTGTATTGATTCGATGTTGCGGCTGAATGCGGTGCTTACTGCGAGATGCAGGTTTAATTATATGTGATAAGCAGATGTTGTGGTGGAGGACGATGAGGACATTAGGGTTTATAATGCTTCATAAAGGGAATCATTGTCAAAAACACAAGTTGGGAAAGACTTAAGGATTAGGAGGTTCTTTTTTACTAAGACAAAACATTTCCCAGTCCGTTATGTAGACTTAGAAATGTGGCAACTTATGTGTTATGTGTATTATGTGGCAGCACAGGAAAACCTTAATTCAGCAATATCTGACCACTGCCAAAAAGAAAATCGCATAATGGATTGGGATAAGGCACAAAAAAAAAAACAATAGAAGGAACAGAAGAATGAGAAGCAATTGAAATCAGGAAGCGGTGCGCACAGACCATCGACAGAGACGAGGGGGCTTTCACCTTGGCTCACACTTGGGAGTCACTTCTCCAGAGACCAGAACGTGGCAGGGGACGTGGTCAGTCTGACAGATCAGTGAGATACATCAGACTGGACTTGTGACGAATCACACAAGGCATTCAAATCATTAATAATCACAGTACATCCAAAAGAGTAAAGATACAATCCCTCAGTTGTATGAACAGCTAAACAGAACTGTTTTTTACCTGGATTTGAACACTGTCGGAGAAAAAGGCTAGCTCATAGTTCCAGATTTTAGCTGCACAAATCTGAAATGCATCTTTAGTAACAAGCTTCGGTATGTTCTAGATGCCAGTATTTCTCTTCTCTCTGTTGTGTCCTACTGTGTGGTCTCCCACTGGCACAGACAACACACTTGTTGAACCAGTCCTGATTCTGCGCATGGTTTGAACTGGGCAAAAAAAACACACTCTAAACACTATCTCACCATCTTCAAACGCTTCAGAGCAAACAAATGATGCAACACTTCGCAACACCGCAACACATAAGAGAGCTACACTAGCATCACAGGTATCATCCTCCATCTCCTGTCCGCTCTTTCACTCCTAAATAATTCTCTGTCATGGTTTGAGAAGCCTGACTGTGAATTCCTCCGCTTATGAAATATTAATATGAGGTTAAGAGGTGCTCGGCCATTGATCCCAGAGGCAATTTTTTTGGACTTAAAGCAAGCAGTATTTAAAAACGAGCCCCCGGCGGACTGGGCTGTGACAGGGTGGTTCACATGAAAGCACACAAAATTAGCATGGTATGGACGAGGAGAGTTGGGAGAGGCTGGTGCGCATTGGCAGCACTATAGGTGATTGGTGGAGGTGAGTGGAAGGGAAAAGAACAGAGAAGAGAGTGGAGGAAAAGCGGCTTTTTCAACAGCTGCTGTGTCTAATGAGAGTCCTTCACCGGCTCAAGGACCTGAGGAGTAGAACCGGAAGGGGACCAGAGAGGAAGGGGCTTTTTAATAAACTGCATGTTCCTGGTTTAGTCTCACACAGTATAGAAAGAGACTTGAATCTTTCTCGTGTTTGTGTTTGGGAAATATCTGACGATTTGGTGACATGTCTGACTAACATTGCTTTGAGAGTGTAATTAGAGTTATACCATATTAGAGTTTTACCAATTATTCAGTAAATCCATTACATTTATTTATAAATCAAAATTCATACAGTATAACTCTTAAGTGCTTCACAAGCTAAACTCTACACATGTCTATTAAAATTGAACAATAAGTAAAAAAACATTGAATTCAACCAATGTCTTCTTTGTGTGTGTCGATTTATACCCTGTTTTCCCCAATTATTGTGCGTCCACTGTCTTCTCATGTCTTTCTCAGAGTTTGTGAAACCTTTGTGATTATTTTTTTACCCCAGATTCTGTTGTTGCCTCTTTTAAAGTAGAACAGCAATAGACAAAACCCAATCCTAAATATAAATACCTTGTCGAGTTCTATTCCAAAAGCTCTGTGTGTGTGTGCTTGTGTGTGTGTGTGTGTGTGCGTGCGTGCGCGTGTGTGTGTGCATGTGTGTGTGCACATGTATCACTGTAGTTTGTCTAATTCTTCTTTGTGTTAAATTGTATAATAATTGAGTGCATGTATTTATATCATGTGTTTTTCCCACTTGTTGTCCGTCCACGTCTTGCTCCTAGTTTCTGTAATATTGTTGTTGTTGTTGTTTTTTACTCCCATTTCTGTTTCACTTTATGACAATGTCTCCGTTAAAATAATTAGACAAAACACAATTCTAAATATAAATAGTTTGTTGAGTTACGAATCCAAAAGTCGTCCTCACTAACCTCCATTGTCACCTCAATTATGTCCGCTCACTAACCTGGGACTGATGCAGCGATGCCTAATTAGCCTCCGCGACACGTTCACTTTCGACCGTTCAACTTTGACCTCTCCGCTGCTAATAAAACCTGGATGACTGCGCGCAATCACGCCGCCGTCCACCGCCGCGGCTCACAAGGCATGAAACAGCATGTGCAAGAAGCTGAACATGGGGGACCGTGCTATCAGCAAATCTAAAATTAGGAGGAGTTGTGTACCGTCTCGTCTAAGTAAGGTTGATTCAAGGGTGGAAGTTTAGTGGGAGTTGGCAGTTTTTTGCTGTGTGTTTGTGGATATGACAAGCTCTATGTATTATCAGCTTTCATGAAACTACTAGTACTCCGAGTTTAGAGCCGACTTTTTGACTGCTCCCATTCAAACCAATACACCATTTTTATTCAAAGTTAGTAAATTATAAGGCTGTTTACCTTCACTAATTTTCAATGTGTGGTCAAAATGTTTACTATAACTTGAAATACTGTATAATGACTCTGACTTTAAATGACTGCAGAGAGAAATGAAAATTGCCAAACATTACTGATGACATAATTCGTTAGTTCACTCTGTTTTTAAAGTACAAAACATCTCATGATGGTCCACGCATGAAGTGACTGTCCACTCCATCCCTCCATCCATTCATCCATCCATTTTCTTCCCCTTAAGAACAGGAGCCTTGATTATTCAGCGAGGGCTTCAGGCAAAGTGGGGTTAAGTGTCTTGCCCAAGGACTCAACGATAGCAGTCATCAGTGAGAGTCGTGAAGTAGGTCCATCCCTCCATCCATTCATCCATCCATTTTCTTCCCCTTAAGAACAGGAGCCTTGATTATTCAGCGAGGGCTTCAGGCAAAGTGGGGTTAAGTGTCTTGCCCAAGGACTCAACGATAGCAGTCATCAGTGAGAGTCGTGAAGTAGGTCTTCTGGCTCTAAGGCCAATGCTCTACCAACTGAGCCACCGTTGCCCCACTGTCCACTACTGCGTCCTCCATCTTCCGTCTGATGGTGTTGAAAGCACTGGAGAAGTAAAAAACCATGGCTCTCACAGCGCTTCCGACCGGGTTGTACTGTCAGAGGTGGGGCAGGGGGTGAAGGCGGTGTCCATTATAATAATGATAATAACAATAATAATACAAAAAAATTTAAAGCGTTTTTCAAAACACCCAAGGACACTGTACAAACATGGCCGGTGTCCACAGGTTGTGACTGCACAGCAACAAAAGGAAAACTTTTACATTTGTCATCCACCACAATTGCCTTATTATGAAGAAAACCCGCAAAGTCTCACTAAGATGTTATCATTACTGTTACTAGACATAAAAAACACATACAGACATCTCAAAAATGTCCCACAAACTTTCCTCAAAGCTAAAATACCGCACAATGTTCTCCTCGACACAAAGTCAAATGCCGGAAATATAAATGTTGTTAAACTCAATTGAAAATGTTGACACGGCACAATCTGCGCTGAATGTGCAGGTGGATGCGATTTGCTTCTCTATAAATACCAGATGTGATGGCGTCAGCAGGCTAAATCATTTATCTCCACAAATCTCTCCAAAATGGGGCTGATGAGGAGGAGGTTTAAATTTAGCAACGAAATGAACGGTTTCCCAACGGGGCTGAGAGAGAAATGGAAAATAATCACCGTGACTCAGAGAGACAGAGGAGCGTATTCACTAAGGCCTAAATAATGAAGGTATGATAATGTGGTCTTAAGAAACACAGGTTTTGGTAAAATACATAAATAAAGTGAAAGTTAACTCATGTAGCAGACTTGAACGCTTACAGAATAAGAATGTGCTTCATGCTCAGTTTTATTTATAGCTGGAGGAGGGTCTGAGAACAGTGATGATCCGGGACATTTAAGGACATTTGTGGATCGGTCATCTCTCTCCCTATGGACCAATGGCTTCTATGTGTTTTTTTATTATGGCATTTCCTGTGTTCAAACAGCTTTGATTCTCTGATTTGTTGTTGTAAAGTCCTCTGAGACTGGACAAAATGTAATTGAATTGAGTTTTTAAAGAAACTCTTTTCACCTCAAGACTTTCACCATCGACTCCCACTGTCTGCTGTCGTTGTGTCCTTAGCAAGACACTTAACCTCTGGGAACACCAGCCACAGTGGGGCGGCTGCGGCTGTAAAGTGCCAAACTGTTATTGTGTCCTTAGGCAAGACACTTCACCCCCATTGCCCAGAATGAGTCTGGTGTGTGTGTGAATGTTTGGTGGTGGTCGGAGGGGCCGATGGCACAGACTGGTTGCCTCACTTCTGTCAGTGTGCCCCAGGGCAGCTGTGGCTTCAGTAGTAGTTTATCATCACCGTGTATGGAGTGAATGAATAATGACATGTAAAGTGTCTTTGAGTGTCCAAAAAAGCGCTATATAAAACTGATGCATTATTATTATTATTATAAATATTTTATCAAAAACTCTAATAGACATCAAACTCCTGAATGTTTTTGTTAAGGTTTTTCATAACAAATCAAAAGAATAAAATAAACTATAAATACAGTCTACTTGCATAGTTATATTATTTGCGCTTTGAAAGTTAGGTACCCCAGCTTTAATGACGCAGAGAGAGTAAAACGTCAGCTAAAACGTTGGCTGAGAATGAAGAAAGCTGTGGATTGATTTGTTCAGTGCCTCTGAAAAGAGTGGCTTTTAAACCTGCATCACAATCGATATCGAAACTGGAACTATCTTTAGTACGAGAGAGTTTCAACCTTCCGTTTGACAGTCAGAATTCCCCAGCTCTCTCCTCCCGTGGGGCTTTGAGCACTATCTCCGGAGAGCAGAGTGATCCATGGATACAGCACCGAGAGGGAAAAAAAGCAAATAAATGTAGGCCTATAATATCCACCGCGAACTAGGCCCCTGCCCAATGTGCCCATACACGTGTGAAATTAAAGCCATCAGAACAGCTCATCTGACTGGAGAGCCCATTTCTCCTGATGAAACGATTCAGGGAAAACCACAGGGATAGGTTTTGGGCGCTCCAACGGTTTCCTTGATTATAGCCATGAGATAATTGGCATCCGTTTTGTGATTTGTGGGAATATGAGCAATGTGCAGTACAAAGTCATTACGGAGGCTGGCATTCAGACAATCGGTCATATGTGTGTGATTCAGTTTATTACGAAAAAACAAACACGTTCTTTTTCTGCACTTAAAAATTAACTTGTAAAAATGTGTATTAAGTTGTGTTGTTGTAAATTTCAATGTTGATTATCAGTGTTACGTCCGGCTCAGCTATTGAGTTTGAACGCAAAAAAAAACCAGATGGAATTGGTATTTGTCCATTAATAATGATAGAAAATAAAATTAATTTGGAAACGAATGAGGATTACAGAAATAATAATAAAACAATGTCACTATACACAAACTAGAGCTCAAAGAAAACAAGGTGACAACATAACAAAACAGAACAACACAGGAGGAGTGATAACGGCAGACTGGCATGGACAGGTCCAGCTGCCCCGAGCTGGCGGAGAATAGGAGGTTTTATGGGGGACGCCCTCATTGATGGATCCCCGGGGTTGGAGGACATCCTCACGCTTCTCCCGCTACAGCCGCTCAGGTGTCAGACCGGCCGCACCCACTCTCGAAGTTCCTCCAATGGATCACCTGTACAGATCCTGTACAGAGCAAGGCGGAGCACACAAACACACAGGGCAGCGGGGGCGCCATCTGGTGCACAACTGGCACATTAGGTCGTTGCCCGTAACAATCAGTTTTCTCAATACCAACTTTGATACCACTGTAATTTTTTACTCAAAAATGATAAAAAAAAAAATGTTTACAGGGTTTTAGGTTTCAAATAAGTTATTTCAAAAGTTGGTTAAAATGTATTGTTTCTCTTATATTTCTGTTTCAACTTTGCGATCACCACTTGACAACACCCTTTCTGCCCCAGTGTGTAGGGGCAGGACTTTTAAAGTGCACATAGGAACCAGATCACCAGTGTCCATAAATGTCCCAGATCATCACTGTCCTTATACCCTCCTGCATTGGCAAGTAACAACTCTAAAAAAAAGTGGGAGAAAGTCAGAAACCTTGCAGAGGCTAACATTGAGAGTGGGATCTGCTCCCAAGGACGGACAGGCTGTAGATTTAGGACTCAGGTTGTTAGTGTGTATCCCTAATATTCTTGTTGTATAATTAAACTATTGATGCATCGGTTTTATAAGGACACTTTAATACTATGTCTTTTATACTAAGTGTCTTGCCTAAGGACAAAACAACAGGATGGCACTTTCCAGCCACCCCACTGTGACATCTGGTGTTCCAAGATGTCTCCTACCACAATACTAACCAGGCCCTGCCCTGCTTAGCTTCAGTGGTCTGACAGAATCTGGCTTTCACACGCATGTATGTCCATCACTATCAATCTGCCGAGACGCAGATGGATGTTTTATGCCATATTGAAGACAGAGAGCAAAACACCAGCACACGCACAGGAACAGCTGGTGGTCACAACACAACACAGAAAAGTTTGTATTTTTACGTAACCAAACAGACGAGTTACTGTAACAATCTTAAAGTTTTGAAATGGAATCTTTGCGTCTTCACCTGTTCTCCTGCCGAGCTTGGGGACGTTTCTCTGTCAGTTCCTCCTAAATGCTCTGCTGCATATGTTCAGTGGCTCCGTCAGTAACATCTGGTGTGTGGCTCTCACAAGACGAGCACATTATTCTCCTATAAATCAGCCGTGTGCACCTGCAGCGTGGCGAGCTGTGGAGAAGTGCTGCTGCTGCCGCCTCCCAAACAATACCACCGAAATAGAAACAGTCCCAGGAGCGCCGGAATCAGATCGGTCCTCATCGGTTCACACAGATTTGAGTCCAGAATAAAACAATTACCGGCATGTATTCCAAGGCTATGAGGAAAGCACTCGAGACTGACAATGCAAAATGTCTTTTTATTGATCTTTTAAACGCGTTACAACATCGTATAAAGCAGGGGTCTCTTATTCCATTCAGCTGGGGGCCGTGTTTGTGTGTGTGCAAACTATATGAACTTTGGAGCAAATAGATCTATGCACTTCCAGATTCAGATTTATTTTATTTTATTTGCCATTTGCAGTAAAACCACATTGGAATACATTTGCAAAAGTCCCCAATGTGCATGAGACAAGTACAAGAATAAATCAAACTTTAAAAAGTGCAGGAAACAATTGACACTGGGAAATCGATCAAGTGCAAGATCATTCAAGTGCCTTGTAACAGCTTGTGGAAAGAAGCTGTTAGCAAAACGAGATGTCCTGTATCTCAACAAAAGATATAGTCTGCCAGAGGGAAGAAGCTGGAACGTGGCTTTTCCAGGAGCCAGAAGAATCATTGGTTAGAGTCTGAACCTTCTGAACAGGCAGCTACTGTTCTTTAAGGGTGTGTTCAGACCTGCACATTTGCTCCACTTTAAACGGACCAGGATTTGTTTGGAACTCTGATCCGAAGCTTTTATGCAGGTCTGAATACACACAAACAAATCCTGGTCCGGACCAAAGAACCGAACCAAGACCCACTTTTTTAGGTGGTCTCGCTCCGCTTCCAAACGAATTCTGGTCCAAGTCGAATCAGGTCTGAATATAACTGGTGTCGATCCGACACAACTCCAAGACACGTGCGCATTTTTTGGGCTTAACAAGCCACCGCAGACAGAAACTGTGAGGAATTAGCCATGCAGCGGCTAACTAGGTGCAGATTGTAGAGGAGTGCAAGTTTCTGGGTTTAACTCTGTCTAACGACCTGAAATGGGTTGAAAACACTGACCGAGTCGTTAAGAAAGCACGTCAGCGGCTCTTCTTTTTGCGGAAACTTAGAGACTTTACCACTAACTCTAAGATTCTGCTTAACTTTTATCGCTGCACCATTGAGAGTTTACTTGTTGGTTCTGTGTCTGTGTGGTTTGGAAACATCACAGATAAAGAAAAGAGAGCTTTAAACAAGGTGCTCCGCTCTGCTAAGAGGACTGTAGGCTGTGAACTTCCTGTTCTGGAGGTTCTTTATAAATCCAGACTTTTAAACAGAGCTCTTAAAATCATCAATGACTCTTCTGGCCACCCTGGGAAAGCCATGTTCCAGCTTCTTCCCTCTGGCAGAAGATATCGGTCGCTGAGATGCAAGACATCTCGCTATGCTAACAGCTTCTTTCCACAGGCTGTTAGGTGCCTAAACAGAGCACTTTAATTCCTGCTTTTACCCCTTGTATCGTTTTTGTTGATCGGTGCCACAGTGTCAGCTGTTTTTTTATTCTTTTATATTCAGTGTATGTGTGTTTTATATTACATTGTATTTCACTTTGGAGAGACCCAAGAGGGGAAATGCAGTTAGAAGTTTGTTGATTGAGTATGTTTGGCGCCCTAGGCCCGGGAGAGATGCTGATGAGTGCGGCGCTTGCTCGCGCGCATAATCCTCCCGGGGCCTAGGCACTGGTGACGGCAGAGGCAGTAGGCAAGCACGCTTCGATGAGAGAAGGAGGAGGTGGGGCGGCGGAGGCTTTGCAAACTTCAGAAGGCCGGGAAAGTGGGCGTCTCCGGCTTTTAACTTGCTGTCCTGGTGGTTATTGGTGGATTAGATGTGGGCGTTTTGCTGGTGTAATGAGTAGAGGATGAGCAGGCTTGTAGATCTGGCAGCAGTGGCCGGGTCTACCACAGTGAACTTTCGCGAAGAGCTTCATTTCACTTTGGAGAGACCCAAGAGGGAAAATGCAGTTAGAAGTTTGTTGATTGAGTATGTTTGGCGCCCTAGGCCCGGGAGAGATGCTGATGAGTGCGGCGCTTGCTCGCGCGCATAATCCCCAAAAACGGGCAGAGTTATCTTTGCGCGCCGGGACGTGAGCGCTCGCTTCACGATCAACCGGACGCTGCCTGGGACGTGAGCGCTCGCATCACGATCGATACCAGACGCTGTAGCAGAGTTACCTTTGAGCGCCGGGACGTGCGCGCTCGCATCACGATCAACCGGACGCTGTCTGGGACGTGAGCGCTCGCATCACGATCGGTACCAGACGCTGCAGTGGAGTTATCTTTAAGCGCCGGGACGTGAGCGCTCGCATCACGATCAACCGGACGCTGTCTGGGACGTGAGCGCTCGCATCACGATCGATACCAGACGCTGTAGCAGAGTTGTCTTTAAGCGCCGGGACATGAGCGCTCGCTTCACGATCAACCGGACGCTGCCTGGGACGTGAGCGCTCGCATCACGATCGATACCAGACGCTGTAGCAGAGTTATTTTTAAGCGCCGGGACGTGCGCGCTCGCATCACGATCAACCGGACGCTGTCTGGGACGTGAGCGCTCGCATCACGATCGGTACCAGACGCTGCAGTGGAGTTATCTTTAAGCGCCGGGACGTGAGCGCTCGCATCACGATCAACCGGACGCTGCAACAGGGTTATCTTTGAAGAAGTGCGTGCCGCCACCAGAATCTTATTGGTTCACTTACTTTGCTTTGTATTGCTTTGCTGGGAGCTTACGAGGAAGCCAGTAGCCGTTGTGCAGCCAGGATGGCGGACGCGTCTGGCCTGATGTAGGCGGAGAAAGCCGAAGAGGAACAGCTGCCCCAGCTGTTGCAGAGAGGTGTGGGGGAGCCCCAGCGAGGCCGCGCGCGTGGCAGCGCCTATCCTGAAGGAGTGAGCTGTGTAGAGCTGGGGAGACAATTTACAGAGGAGCAGTAGGGATCTTAGTCGAGCTCTGAACCAGGTTGCTGTCATGGGAAGAATGTCTGGAGTGAGAAATAGAGGTCCGTTAAGATCTCCTTTTTGCAGCGGAGGCGAGTGTAACGCATAAAGAATTTGTAGGGGCAGAGAGATGTGTCCGAGCGAGCTGTTACTATATTGCAGGCTCCTTTGATTTTTGAATGTTTGAGACGGAGGTTGAAATGGTCAGGGGACATTATGTTGGGTGAAAAAGAGCGACCTTTGTTTAATGCTTCCACTACGTCGAGATTATCACACATGACAGAGATCCTCTTTCTCTGCCACGTGTGATTCCACAGCGCGCAGCCACGACCACTGGGAATATCTCGTGTAGGGCAGAGGAGATGCTCCGGTGGAAAGTAGCGGCCACGCTCGGCAAACCAATGGTCCTGGAAGAATCCCCCAAAACCCACGGAAGGGGCACGTCCGTGTAGAAGCGGAGACCTGTAGGGGCAGAGACATATCGGAGAGGGCCATTGATGATGCAGGCGCCCTTACGCTTAGAATCTTGGGTTGGAGAGTAGATAATCAGGATAGTAGGATGGTCGGGAAAGCCGTGTCTCGGACCGCATGAAGGTTGAGTGAGCAGTAGTGAAACGCTTATGCAGAGAAGCCATAGAAGGAGAGCAGGAAGATGCCGCGAGGAGGGCAGACATGTACTTGGAAGATGAGCCGGAGTTCAGAGCCGCTGCAGGATGGGCAGCGTGATGGGGAGCCTGCGATCAGAAGAGTGAAGAATACAGGTATGGATGCCTTTGATTAGGAGTCCGATTGACGGCTCAGCGCAGCTACTCGGCCAGCTGCATCTGATAGATCAGAAGATTAAGTAGAGAGATGAAGCATGACCGCCGAAGCGACCCTGGGAGCATAGGTGCGAGTCCAGCGCAGCGCGGCATACTCAGCCGGGCTGCATCCATTAGAAGCAGGATAAGCTTCTGAGAGAGTGGGTTGCAGCAGTAGCAGTAGCAGCAGCAGCAGCGGCAGTACCTCAGATAATAACAGCAATAGTCCTGTATCATGCCGCGGCAGCAGCAGTAGCAGCAGCAGCAGCAGCAGCAGTAGCAGCAGCAGCAGCGTCCTTAGAAATAACAGTAATAATTCTGTATCTAAGCCACAGCAGTAGAATGTTGTTGTAGCTGTTCAGTGTTTCAGTAAAAGAGATGCAAGTGAAGAGAGATGGCAAAGTAAATGAAGCAGCAGCAGCAGTAGTAGCAGCAGTAGCCGTATGAAGCAGCAGCAGTAGCAGTAGCAGTATGAAGCAGCAGCAGCAGTAGCAGCAGCAGCAGTTGCAGCATCCGTAGATAATAACAGCAATAATCCTGTATCAAAGCCAGAGCAGTAGAATATTGTTGTAGCTGTTTAGTGTTTCAGTAAAAGAGATGCGAAGTGAAGAGAGATGTCAAAATACATGAAGCAGCAGCAGCACGGCAGCAGATGCAGTATGAAGCAGCAGCGGCAGCAGTAGCAGCAGTAACGGTAGCAGCATGAAGCAGCAGAAGCAGCATTAGCAGGAGCAGCAGTAGCAGTATGAAGCAGCAGCAGTAGCAGCAGTATGAAGCAGCAGCAGCAGCGGTTGCAGCATCCGTAGATAATGACAGCAATAATCCTGTATCAAAGCCACAGCAGTAGAATATTGTTGAAGCTGTTTAGTGTTTCAGTAAAAGAGATGCGAATTGAAGAGAGGTGTCAAAGTAAAAGAAGCAGCAGCAGCACGGCAGCAGTAGCAGTATGAAGCAGCAGAAGCAGCATTAGCAGGAGCAGTAGCACCACAATGCGATTCATACGAACAACAGACGTGTCACGCCAGCGTGCGCCGCTTGTTTCCGTGAGCCAGGTTACATACGTGTCTGAAAGAGCCGAGCCGTAGAGACAGGTGCAGCCTGGGAGCCTGCGGAGCGGCAGCGGCAGGAACAGCAGCAGCGGCACATGTAGTAGTAGGAGCAGCAGGAGCAGGCAGCAGGGACAGGCAGCAGCAGGAGAGGCAGCAGGAACAGCAGCAGCGGCACATGTAGTAGTAGGAGCAGCAGGAGCAGGCAGCAGGGACAGGCAGCAGCAGGAGCGGCAGCAGGAACAGGCAGCAGCGGGAACAGGCAGCAGCGGGATCAGGCATCAGTAGGAACGGCAGCAGGGACCGCAGCAGCGGCGGTCAGAGAACCGTGCCCATGGTTGTTTAAGAGCCTGAGGAAATAAATCAACCCGAATCCGAAACATTCCCATGCGAATAACAGACGTCCCCTGGAGCCATCTTGCTGCTTTGGTTATGGCAGATACGCATGAACAATCACTTTTCCATGCGTTCATTAGCTCCAACTCCACTTCAAACCCATTGCAGATTCACATTGGGCCCTTTTTCTTTCTGCTGCACTTTCAAAATGCAACAACTGCAGTTTAGTTACCCAATTTAATACTAGTGACCTAGCTATTTAAATGCATGGCCCCTCCTTCCTCCTGCAGATAGACGAATTTAAATACATCCATTTAACAATAGTGACCTGCGAGTAATGAGATTAATGCTGTAAAAATGGCGCCGTGCAAGAGCTCTGTGTGTGCCGTCTGGAGCACAATGGGGTGGTCTTTGCACATATTTCCAACGTGGTTTTACTGCAAGTGGCAGAACATGAATCTGAATTATGCACATTGCTCCTTTTATATCCCTCAGACAATAGAGATTGATGCCATTTAATATGCATTGCCCCTCAGTTAGCTCAAACACGTGTGAAAACGGAGCCTGCAGTCAAGTGCGTAGGGCAAAAACCAGCCGCCTGCAGCCTAGACTCCGGGATTAATCTGTCCGCGGTCGGCACACTCACTGTACTCACATGCCAGGAGACTTGGGAAAGCAACGGGACAACGCGGCACCGCCAAACGGAGGCAGGGACACGCACGGCACCGCCAGACCGTCTGCGCGCGGCAGCAGACCACGAGGAACGAGCAGCACAGAACCTGCAGAGGGGCCCCGCGGAGGGGCCCCGCCGATCAGCCCACAGAGGAGGAAAGCAGTGGAGACACGCGAACCACAGCAGGTGCAGGGACGCGAAGGAGGAGCAGACCACGAGCAGCCAGACTGAGGACAGCCGGGCCACGCGCACGAGCAACACGTGAGCAGAAGCGACCCCTCCAGAACAACGCATGCATTTGCGAACAGGTGCGTTAGCGACATGCACCTTGCAAACTTCAGAAGGCCGGGAAAGTGGGCGTCTCCGGCTTTTAACTTGCTGTCCTGGTGGTTATTGGTGGATTAGATGTGGGCGTTTTGCTGGTGTAATGAGTAGAGGATGAGCAGGCTTGTAGATCTGGCAGCAGTGGCCGGGTCTACCACAGTGAACTTTCGCGAAGAGCTTCATCATGCTTTTTATTCTGTCGGTGCACACAGAGTACCTTTTTTTGCAAATGTATTCCAATGTAGTTTTTATACTGCACATGGCTAATAAAATGAATCTGAATCTGAATCTGACTATGCTGCTAACGCTACACAACAACAACGAGCCGTGGGCAGACCTGGAGCATCGAGGAGACGCTGTGCAACAGGCGTATGGAGTTACAACTGTTCACAGTATACAGTGATGTTAATGCAGCATCTTCAAATCATTTGCATTATTAAAAGCCTGACACTGTTTGACTCACGCCTCAAAAATAAATATCCCGTATGTAGTGAATTGTGTTATTTGGTTCATACCTGATCCTCAGCGTCTGTTTATCCCGTTGTTATTATAGATCCATGGTTTATCCACATGCTGCTGTCAGTAAGTTGTGGAACAGAGTTATTATCATAGATCCATGTGTGGGACAGGGTACGGAGCGCACAGACAGTCTCCTTCGGCTTTCTCCTCACGCATTCTCCGACGCTGTTCCATTATTTAAAACATCGTGTTTTGCCTGCGTCATACGAGCTGCTGTTGATGTTGAAGGTGGTTTTGCTCTAAAAAGAGCAAACATAGTGTAGCATGTTGGTGTGGTGGTGTGGCTACCTTCAAGGTGCGCCGTGGGCGTCACCAACATAGCTTTTAAATTCGGACGCGCGCATCATGGCGCGCGCACACGCGTATCTGTCTTTTTGGCATTGTGACAGCGTCTTGTTGTGCTGCCGCCGGACCGGGTCGGGGCTACATGGTCCCTGACCTCCGTGCACTTCAGGCTTATTCACTCAGGTTTGTGTCGGTCTGCCGTGAGCGACCGGGCTGTCTCCTCCCCCCTCCCTCGGGCGGAGTGTAGGCTATAGCCGCACGGTGCGTGTCTGGGATTTCCCCCCCCCCTGATTGTGAGCAGTGTGGGAGCGCACGTATCACTTCTCGTCCCTTCCCCTCCGCCTGCCCCTCGTGTGCGTACGCAGAGTGCGCGCTTAAAGGCGAGGCACAGGTTTGGGGTCTTCCCCGGATCCTGAGCTGCGTGGGAACGTGCACCTTCCGCCGTGCCTATTCCCCTCCTCTTGCTCCTCGTGCGTACGCGCAACCTCGGTTCGCCGGAACGAGGCGTGTGGCTTAAGGGCTCGACACACGGGAGGCGACAAATGAGAGCGTTCAGCGAAACTCAACGCTGTCGCTCAGATAACATGACAGACGGGGCGCGATGCGGCTTGACGACAGCGTCGAAAAGTTGAGCCGATTTCAACTTTCTGGGATCGCGTCGCTGACCTGCGCGTGCACGATACATGCACGAGCGGGAGGATTTCACACGCACGTTTTTTCGCCCGTCGCTGAGCAGGAGGCTCGCTAGCGATTGACGCTATGTCGCGCACGTCCCATTGAAAATGAATGGAGGCGATGCAATGTCGCCTCCCATGTGATGAGCCCTTTACGGCTGTCTTTCAGGCCGCTCCCTGTGAGGGAGGGCCGTTGTTTTGTCCTCTCTTCATTTATTTTAGTTACTTTATGTATACAATTACAAAGGACAATTTCAGGCACCTCTGACGCCTGGTGTGGCACTTGTTCAAATGCACTAAAGCACAACTCACCTTGTATGTTGTTTTCGCATGTTCCTTTATGTATTTTAGTTTGCTTTGCTTATTATTAATTACAGTGTTTGGACCTGGTTTGCTTTGCATGATTTTGATTTGGTTATTGTTTGTATTGTGTATATTCTGTTTGTGTGCAACTTATTTCCCTGCTACTGTTTGCCTTTAAGTTAATTGGTTGCTTTTGACTTTTGCTCTGTCCCGAAATCAGTGTCAATTTGAATGTGCCAACTTATAGATTTTATCTTTTATACATCTAGGCCTATTTTAACCAGTTGCCGAAATAAAGGAATTTCTAGTTTATTAACACTCCTCTCTTTAATGTCCAACCTAGCGCGGTATTATTCTGTGGATAAAACACATTTATTTAAAAAGGCCTTTTAGTTTGTTTTTGCTCTTGTGCTTGCTTTGTTTTACTATGTCATGTTCATTTTGTTTTATCTGATTTTAATCTACCTGTTGTAGCACTTTGAGGTTTCTTTGAAATGTAAAGTGCAATATAAATAAAATTTATTATTATTATTATTATTAAATCAAGAGTGATTCTGGTCCCAGGGCCCTACTCCCTGGGTGGCGTTGTTGGTATTTCTAAAATCTCTAAAACTGCTCCTGCCACAATAGGCAGAGCAGACATGCTGCACATACGATCTCAATGTTGTTCTCCGGTTCCATGTCTATCCTCCGCTGTCCAATAGGAGCGTTGATCGCCACACGTGTCAATATGTTTATATAAAAAAGTTCACTTGCAGAAAGTACAGTTTGAATACGAACCAGAGCAAAAGAAAAAAGTTTGGTCCACTTTTGATTCGGATCAAGCAAGCGGAGCAAAGGACTTTTCAGGTCTGAATACACCCTAACATTGGCATTTCTCCACTCTGTCCATATAAAAGCAGTCTCTCCATCCAATCAATTAAATGAATTAAACCAGTACAATCACATCCCTCCCACCTCAACTCTTGAAATGCTCCGTTTTCAAACTCAGTAAGCTGAGTTGGACAAATCCTCTTGTGGATCTTGAATAAGACTTTTTTTTGCATGTTAAAACTGAGCTTGTCATTAAAACAGTCTACAGAAGTCCGTACTTTTCCACTCGATGATGTGGTCTGAAGGTCAAAGCAGACTTATCTTGTCCACCTCGGCATCTTTTGTCATTTTCTTTTTTATACAAACCCATTACCTCCATATTTGATCAACTTCCATTATTGCATGCCTTCAAATAATGTTGTAAATTAAATTACAAAGGAAAAAGGTAAATTTCGACTCATGTGTCTTGTGTGTTTCTCATCCTGGCCCTCTGTTATTCCAGAATCTGTTTATCCAAAAAGTGATAATTTACAGTTGAGAATTTGAATAATTCCAACTATGGATAGTATGTAAGTACAATTTCTTGCTTAAGAGACATTATTGAGTATAATAGATCTACTGTAGTTTGATACAAATGTAGATAAAGTCCATAAAAGTGTAATCTATAAATGTTTAAAATGTATCTCTTTGTGGAGTCAGGGAATGGGCTGTGCTGCAGCATCACCCACTGAGCTACAATGACAGTTCTCTCCATCAAAAGGAAAGTAGCTGTGAGCCCTGTGTCTGGGTCAGAGAGGGCCCTCCGGTAATCAAGAGCCCTGAGCGAAGAAGAGGAGGAGAAGGAGGGCGGCTTTAGAGGACACCAGTGTGGAGCCGAGAGACGACAGAAGGACTACAGACAAAAGCAACTCACTAAGACCGATTCTCTATTGTGCAAAAACGGAAACTTCAAGACAAAGTTGTGGAGGACCCATATATGAAGTCCAATGAAAGTCATAGTTTTTCTAGACTATTATCCAATTTCCCTTCCAAAATTCACCATATTATGTAATAGTCCAAAGTTATCTCATGTTAGCAAAATTAAGAAGATGCAGACTCTAAGATTACAAAAAGAAAGTAGGACCAAAACACAAACATCTCCAGGTTGTAGCCTTGGGTAACACTCACCGTCACAAGTGGTTGGGGAAACCAGAGTAGGCATGGGTAGTCTATATACAAACTTCATGTAAAAAGAGGTGGAATCGAACCCAGGACTGGCCTCGATGATAAACGAAGGATGAACTAGGATAATCAGTGAACCAGTCAGGGTTATTTGATTCTGGGGTTTATGCACTTTACAACAAAGTATGCAGTTCTCTCTGTGACAACGACAGAGACTGTGACAGATTGAAGGAGATGTTTCGCAGGTCTTTCTTTCCTGTTGCCGTCAGACTGTACAACGAAAAAATTAGGTCCAACGGAAACTGCCGACCGTGTTGTGAATCTGCAATAATTTGAACTAATTTCAGAACGTGCAAAATTGAACCACACTAGTCTACTGTCACCTTAATGTATACATATGTGCAATAATAATTTAATTTATGTGACAAATACCACCACCTGTCCACATGCTAACATATACTGACAACTATATATTTCTTGCACTAGAATATATACAGTGTTTATACTTTCTTCTTTATAATGCTAAAGTCAGATAATTAGGCCCGAGCCCTGAACGGGCAAAGGGCCTATTGTATTTGCTCGAGAGATGTCAAATTCTGCACTTCAGTGTTTCCCACACATAGACTAATCTGTGGCGCACCGCCACAGATTAGAGACCGCCCGCCACAAATTGCGTTTCGTATTATTATATATATATTTTTTTGTTACGCTATTTAAAACATGCATCGTCTAGTGCCGCCGCAGCGGTCAATTTGACAGCGGGGAGGGGGGTTTAAAATGTGGCGGCCCTTCGTAACTCTCACTCAAGCTACGCGTCTCTCCCACATACAGAGACCTACACACACACAGCCCCTCCCCTTCGTGCACACCGCGTGTCTCCGTCTCCATCAGCGATCATCGCTGTAAGCAGCTGTGTCTATTAATTTACCGCGGTAAAGTGGCCCGCATCTTTCAGCTCTATGAACATGCGGCCCGCATCGGGGAAAAGACGGTGCGCGTTTTGTTGAGAACTTACGGTAACAGCGGAACGTCCTTTCGGAGTCACCCATTTTTATCGAACAGAAAGCGCGCTGGGGTCAGGGAGACACGTTTTTGTGATTAAAACCTTATAGAGATGCCACCCGGCACACATAGCACCAGCCCCCTACGATTCCTCCGGCAGATTGTGAGTCCTCAGGAGGATAGCCACTCTATTGTTTACATGTATAAAGTACACAATTTGGTCCGCTAGTGCAATTTTCAAGTATTGTAACTATTTACTGGAATAAGGTGTGCGACTAATTTCACTTGACTCATGACCTTATTATTGCCCTCTGCCACTGTACCAAAGACCAGAAACTTTTACTGTAGAAATATTGAGAAATATTGAGGTAAAGTAGCCATTTTGGTCCAAAATACCTCCAAAATAGTCAAAACATGTCACTTTTGATCTACTGTAACTTTTTACTGTAAAAAGGTGTGCGACTAATTTCACTGGATTCATGACCTCAAGATTGTCCTCTACCACTGTACCAAAGACCAGACACTTTTACTGTAGAAATATTGAGAAATATTGATTTAAAGTAGCCATTTTGGTCCAAAATAGCCTAAAAATTGTCAAAACATGTCACTTTTGATCTGCTGTAACTTATTACTGTAAAAAGGTGTGCGACTAATTTCACTGGATTCATGGCCTCAAGATTGTCCTCTACCACTGTACCACTGTACCCCCCCCCCCCCCCCCCCCCCCCCCCCCCCCGACGACCACCACACATTGCCTTCAAACCTGTGGGAGACACTGCACTTTGAGCCTTAATTTAACCCCCTGAACATGCATGAAAAGTTGTAAAATGGTTTGGTGTTTATTTTTATGGGACTAAAAAAATGCCAGAACAGCGCCACCTACAAACCTCCAGTTTGCACATACAAATTCCGATTTGCACAAAGCTTGAATCCATGGTTCAACTCTAGGGTTTAGGTCATTTGAAAGTGAAGTAATTGAACTCGGGTCATTAACGCCCCCTACAGACTATTTCAGAGTTTTTAGTATGAAAAACTCTGAAAACTTTGACCCCATCTGTAGGGGGCGCTAATGAGCCAAGTTCTTTAATTTAACTTTCATTTGACCTAGACCTAGAGTTGAACAATGTATTCAAGTTTTGTGCAAATCAGACTTTATATGTGCAAACGGGAGCAAACTTTATTTTGTCCAAAAAGGCCAAAAAAAGGTAACCTTTTGCCGCTTCGCTGTAGTAGTAGTAGTAGTATTTTTTTATTTCAAACGTCATGCAAAAAAAAAACCAAAACAATATAAACAATATGCAAGTATAATCCAAACAAGACACAGAATAAACAGAAATAAAATGTTTGAAAAGGAGGCTGGACGAAGCAGACGCTTATTTGGCTCCAGCCCCTCATTCATTTAACACACACACACACACACACACACACACACACACACAGCCAAACACAATCACACACACACAACACAATTACAAATGCTCTCACACACACACAACACCAGGGACGTGCAGTCAGGGGAGGCAGGGGAGGCAGAGCCTCACCTGCCATTATTGGAAACTAATAATTATTTTAGTTTAAATATATAATTTATATCCACTGTCCTATGCTTTTAATGTATATTCGGCACGGTTCCCATCAGTTTTGATCATTTCTGAAGTCAAAATCGCCGAAATCCCGTTATTCCTATTCAAAAGAGACGAGGTGAGGCAGCGCTCCTGCGTGCCTCACCCCAGACCGCTCCCTCACAGTGTGTGTGTGTGTGTCTGAGTGCACTCAGCTCGTGCAGTTTGATATATCACCGTTTGTTTCAAATATCCTGCTTTAAAAACATTTTTTAAACTCCTCTTAGTGTTTAGTAGTGTATTGCACGTATGTGTGTACAATTTATATTTAGTTTAAGTCTTTTGATCGTAGATGAACACACAAGGAAAAAGCTTGGCGTGAGGCAGGCGGTATCTGTGCCTCACCGCTAGGGGTGATAGTGAGCATAAAGTTCATACCAGAGTTGCTAACAAACAATCAGCCCAAAATGCTATTTCTTTTGCTGGAAAATGGATGATTTGAATGAAGATTTTTTTTCTCAATTGGACTTTCAAACAAAGAAAGAATTAATATAGACTGGGAGACCACCACTGGACTTACGAGGTTAGTCCGGCTGCGGGGGAGGAGTTTGTTAATCTGTGTTTTATGTTGAACATTGACAGATACCGGCAAAGTAGTGCTTTTCCGAAAAACACTGATTCAAACACTGCTCAAGAGTTCTGCAACTTGTTTAAATTATTGTTTATGTTTCCTCGCGTCTCTCTCTCCTCGCGTCTCTCTCTCCTCGCGTCTCCGTCTCTCTCTGCTCCTCGCGTCTCCGTCTCTCTGCTCCTCTCTGTCTCTCTCTGCTCCTCGCGTCTCCGTCTCTCTGCTCCTCTCTGTCTCTCTCTCTCTCGCGTCTCCGTCTCTCTCTGCTCCTCTCTCCTCGCGTCTCTCTCTCCTCGCGTCTCTCTCTCCTCGCGTCTCTCTCTCCTCGCGTCTCTCTCTCCTCGCGTCTCCGTCTCTCTCTGCTCCTCTCTCCTCGCGTCTCTCTCTCCTCGCGTCTCTCTCTCCTCGCGTCTCCGTCTCTCTCTGCTCCTCTCCGTCTCTCTCTGCTCCTCTCTGTCTCTCTCTGCTCCTCTCTCCTCGCGTCTCTCTCTCCTCGCGTCTCTCGCACCTGCGCTTCTTAAAGATGTTGTTTGATGCGGAGCAGAGTCAGCAGCTAGATTTGTTGTGAGATTATTAAAAGAAGCTGGTTCTCTTATCTTTACAGTATATAAAGTTTGTGGATGTCATTGCATTGGTGATTAAATGCTATTTTATTTGAATAATGATTGTAAATCTGACTTTTAAAGTCAGTGCCTCCCCAATCACAAACCTCACCGCACGTCCCTGCACAACACCATCACATCACCCGACACGACACAGGCCCAAACATTCACTGACCACACACCTCCCTCCCTCAGTGCTGAAGTCCTCACTCCTCCACATACTTCTTCAGCACTTCCTTCTTGAACAGCTTTTTAAAATATAATAGATTTGAACATGTTTTTAATGAATCAGACAAGTTGTTCCACAGAGTCACTCCTCGCACAGAGACACACATCAATTTTAAAGTAGTTCTACATTTAGGCATATATAAGTTTTGGCTTCCTCTTAAACTGTAGCTGTGGTGAGCATCTCTGTCATGAAATAGGTTTTGGACATGAGGCGGCAGAGAGTTTTCAGAGGCCCTGAACATTATCTGAGCAGTTTTAAAGTAGATCAGGTCCTGAAGCTTAAGTTCTTTTAATTCTATAAACAGTGGATTAGTATGATGTCTGTAGTGGACATTAGACACAGTTCTAATGGCTTTTTTTTGTAAGGAGATTAAAGGTTGTAAATGGGACTGGTAACAGTTTACCCAAACTTCAGCACAGTAATTAAGATATGATAGAATGAAGGAATGATACAATAGAAGTAGAGCATTAGTGTTCAGTGAATGACTGGATCTTTTCATCATTCCAACACATTTTGCCACTTTTGTTCGAAGGTAGCTGATGTGTGGTTTCCACGAAATCTTTTCATCCAGTACCACTCCTAAAAACACATTTTGTTTCACGTTCTCAATAGGTATATCATCAATAATTATCCTGACCGGTGTGTTACTTTTACGATTCCCAAATAGCATAATTTTAGTCTTATTTAAGTTAAGTGACAATTTATTTTTATTAAACCAAGTTTTTAATTTTTTCAGTTCCACAGTTACAGAGGACAACAACTGCTCCAGGTTCTCACCTGAACAAATAATATTTGAGTCGTCCGCGAAGAGAACACATTTCATCACTTTTGAAATATTACATAGTTCATTAATGTACATTATAAATAGTGTTGGTCTTAATATTGACCCTTGTGGTACTCCACAGACTATATCCATACAATCAGATTTATGTTGGTCAATTTGTACAATCTGTTTTCTTTGCCTCAAATAGCTCTCCAGCCATTTTCTTGCCAATCCCCTAATACCATAGTTATCCAATTTATTAATTAAAATATGATGGTCAATAGTGTCGAAAGCTTTTTGCAAATCAATGAAAATTCCTAAAACAAATTTATTTTTTTCGATGCAGTTCGTTATTTCCTCCACTAAGTCAATCAGAGCAAGTGAGGTGGATCTGTTTGGCCTGAACCCGTATTGACAATCAGAGAGTAGATTATGTTTTTCAATGAATCGACGAAGTCTCATGTCAAACAGTTTTTCTAATATTTTAGAAAACTGCGGCAGAAGAGAGACAGGTCTGTAATTGCTGAAACAATGTTTGTCTCCTGCTTTGAAAATTGGGATCACTTTGGCCATTTTCATTTTGGAAGGAAAGTGTCCAAATTGAAAAGACAAGTTACAGATGTGTGTGAAAGGTTTAACAATTTCTTTAGCTACGTTACGTACCATACTCATATCAATGCCGTGAATATCACATGATGTTTTGTTCTTACATTTATTAATAACATTGAGGACTTCTCTCTCATCAGCGGGAGTGAGGAACATTGAGTTCAGATTTATGTCAATTAATCCTTCCAATGGTTCATCGCTTAATGGGATTTTTTTGGCCAGTTCAGGTCCTACATTTACAAAAAACGTGTTGAAGCTGTCGGCAATTGTCTTCTTGTCTGTTCGAACAACGTTTCACTGATGAAAAATCGCCGAAGTCATTTTCAAGGTATATGTGTTGAGATTATGTGGAGCGATTTTGAGGCGAATCAGTGAAATTTCAAATTCTGACATCTCTGCGGTGCGGGGAATCGCGAGGTGTGGCGAGGGCCGTTCGACGCTGCTTGCGGCTTTAATTGATCTTACTTTAGTATAGAGTTATTGTTAATTTATCTTTATTCCAACTGTTCTGTAACTGGTGATGCAACACCGAAATGTCCCCACTGTGAGACGAAGAAAGGATATCTTAATCCTAATCTTAAATTGAATCTCGATCCTTTTTAATTTAACAATAGCGTTTGCTTAAGAGTTGTTATGGGATTTTGTATCATATCCAGCTGTGTCATGATATTGTGTGAGTACATCTCAATAAAACACATCTCTATAAGCATTATAAGTCAGTCAGTACATACTTTTGTCCAAATTCCAGTTACAAACCATACATAAATCCAAATATACTGTGTATAAGATTCCCCGACATCGTTATAACCAGGTACCTTCTAAACTTCACACTCCACTCCGGCTCTGGTCTGACCTTTTTCCTTTCTCCTCTAGTGCAAAATGCAAGCAGCCCATAAGAATCAATGCTGTCCTGGCTCTCATCAACACCAGGACCTGTCGAGGGGTACACCGGCTCCCCCCCTTTGTCCTAAAGCAGAGTGACATTCAGACAGTCCATCGATCCACAGAGAGGGCTGATGGGAGATAGCAGCCATAGCGGAGGATTGTGGAGGCTGATAGGGCATCGGGGAGCTGATACAGACCCATCAGAAAGAGAATAAGGGTGCAGCGACAGATGGGTGTGCCCTGCCAACGAGCTGTCAGCACAAACAAAACACGGGCTTAAGAGATGCCGAGAGGTGAAGAGAGGTGCTGAAGCATGGCCCGCGGAGATGCTATTATTGCAGATTTCAGACTGATAAAGTGACGGATGACGTGTTCTTATACAAAGTGTTGAGATCTGTAGAAGTTGTAGAATTTCCAAGGCCAAATTTAGATTATTAGTTAAAAAGGACAACGTTTGATGAGGTTAAATAACATATTAAATGCAGCCATGTCTCAGGGCCTTAACTGCAAAAAGTAATGAGAAATAAGTCAAACATTGATCAATTATGGCAAAATATTCTTTATTCAAAAGCACATTTTGACAGTCTTTAAAACTAGATTTGGGTCAATGGGTCAAGCAAAATAATCTTGTTTTTAAAAGATACAATACATGTCTCCCTTTGAATCAAAAGATAAAGCTTCAGTATTGAAATAAAACTAAATGGCTTGACCCATTAGGAAATCTTGTTTAAAGACAGTCAGAAAGTACTCAAAAAACACTTATTACCTCATCCATCCAACCATTTTCTTCCCCTTAATGCATTTCTGGGTTGGGGGTGGCAATCAGAGCTGTGAGACCATAGTCTTGATCTTTCCATGGGGGGTTCAGGCCAAGTGGGGTTACGTGTCTTGCCCAAGGACGCAACTACAGCAGACATCAGTGGAAGCCAGTGGAGAAGGTCTCATGAGGGGACCTTATTTATTTTAAAATTCAGATAAAAATAACTTTCACCAGTGTGTGGGATCGTCCTTGTTTTACTGTCGTCTTTTCTAACTCATTTTAATATTCAAATTGGAGCCCCGGTGTTAGAGCTCCGGATCACTCGTACACTTTGCTTTCAGCTTGTTACAGTACTTTGCATCATGGGCCTATTGTTACTTCCTGTTTGAAGATTGTCCCTTTTGCGGCAGTGGCCTTTCTTTTGTTTTGTTCGCGTCTCGTTATTGATGCCTCTGCTCTCGTGGGGGTCGTATCCTGCGGTCCAACTGACTCAGACTTGGTGGATTTGTCTGTGTTCCACCGAGCTCCCTCGTGCTGCAGTGAATCATTTATGGTGAGAGGCTTGTGTGAGATTAGGCTGCGAGAATATTCTGACACCTGGTTTGATAGTACGTGACTTCAGGTGGGGTAAACATGGTCTGAACTCATTTGAAAGCTGAGTTACAGACGGAGCGTTCATTGGAAGGATCACAGGGAATGTTTAATTTTCCGACGAAGATGAAGAGCTAAAACTGGTGAATATAACTGAAGTACCACAAAACCACTTATGAAATACTCATGCCAAACTGTGTGTTGCTATGGTAACTAGCACTCACTCATCTCTGGTGGAAAATCAAGCTAACTCGGCTCAGATCCACCACGAGTCCAGAACCGTTATAAAACCAGTCCAGGACCAGAACTTTGGAGAAGAGTTGCTTTAGCTGCCTTGGAAAATTGGTTGCCAAGCGACCAAAAATGGCTGTATTTTAATTTTGCAGAAATTTGGTAGATTCAAATGTAAAATTATGAAGCAGTCAAAGAGACGGCTCTGGGAGTTAAAGATAGCACTCCTCACATTTAAAAAATAAAAGATGATTTAATTTAGAAAATGACATAGAAATAAACTACATGTAGTAACAGAAAAAGTCACAATAATTATAAATATAAGCCGTCAAATTGACTGCTCTGGGTGTTCGAGTGTTAAAGCCCCAGTATGAAACTTTTTAAACAATAACAACTACTTTTATAGATATGATTTGGATCGCCACCAAACCACCTCATATTTGTTGTTTCCACGGTAAAAATTACAATAAATTTATTGATTTATTAATTATGTCAACAACAGATGCAGCTATGGTTTTCATGAATGAGTAACTGGTCGAAGATGAAGCTCAAGCGGATGTTCAGACTGAAAGACCGAGTGCCTGCCAGCCTCGAGCCTCAGCCAATCACACAGCTCTGCCAGCCTCGAGCCTCAGCCAATCACACAGCCAGGCCAGCCTCCTGCCAACCCTCTCAGAGCAAAGCGGGCAGTTTAAAAGGCAGCCACTTCCTGACAAACAACGCTTCCTGAGGCTCTTAAACAACCATGGGCATGGTTCTCTGACCGCCGCTGCTGCCGGTCCCTGCTGCTCCTACTAATGCCTGTTCCCTGATGCCTGCTCCCCGTTCCTGCTGCTACTACTGATGCCTGCTCCCCGTTCCTGCTGCTACTACTGATGCCTGTTCCCGCTGCTGCTCCTACTGATGCCTGCTCCCCGTTCCTGCCGCTCCTACTGATGCCTGTTCCCGCTGCTGCCTGTTCCTGCTGCCGCTCCTGCTGCTCTTACCGCTGCCTGTCCCTGCTGCCTGCTCCTGCTGCTCCTACTGATGCCTGTTCCGCTGCCGCTCCTGCTGCTGCCTGTTCCTGCTGCCGCTCCTGCTGCTGCCTGTTCCGCTGCCGCTCCTGCTGCTGCCTGTTCCTGCTGCCGCTCCTGCTGCTCCTACTGATGCCTGTTCCGCTGCCGCTCCTGCTGCTGCCTGTTCCTGCTGCCGCTCCTGCTGCAGCCTGTTCCTGCTGCCTGCTCCTGCTGCTCCTACTGATGCCTGTTCCCGCTGCTGCCTGTTCCGCTGCCGCTCCTGCTGCTGCCTGTTCCTGCTGCCGCTCCTGCTGCTGCCTGCTCCTGCTGCCGCTCCTGCTGCTGCCTGCTCCTGCTGCTCCTACTACTACACGTGCCGCTGCTGCTGTTCCTGCCGCTGCCGCTCCCAGGCTGCACCTCTCTACGACTCGGCTCTTTCAGACACGTATGTAACCTGGCTCACAGAGACAAGCGGCGCACGCTGGCGTGACATGGTCTGTTTGCCCGTATGAATCGCATTGTGGTTGCGTCGTACGTGCTTGTCCCGGGCCCGTGATTGTCCCGTGCCATCGTTTGTTTGGGGTCTGTTCCTGCTTTGACCCGCTCTGATCTGCTCGTCAGTGCTTATTGGCGCCGCTCCTTAAACACGTCCAGGCTCCGTGTCACTGCTGCTCAAGTCTCCTCCGTGAGACAGTTCAAACTCCAGCGTGCTTGGTGGCATGCAAAATTACATTTTGGAGTCTTCCCTAATCAGTCTCCTTCTAAGGCCCGAATTGTTCGTATTAAGGCTTAATGTATCGGTCTCCGAGGCTTAACGACATATTGCACGTTCAGGGTGAATAGGAATCTGCAGCTCTGGCGCCTCTCTGATTTGGTTGCTCCCTAGACAAAGGCCTAATGTAATATTGCTCGCTCAGGGTGAAGAGGAATCTGCAGTTTTGACGCCTGTCTGATTTGGACGCTCCCATAAGGTGAAGAAAGTGCGTTTAGCTTCATGGCCCTGTCACGCGCATAATGGCGTATGTGAATGCATGTTGTATAGCAAGGTTGGCAAGTTTATTTGTATAGCACAATTCATACACAAGGCAATTCAAAGTGCTGAACAAAATAAGAAAGCATTAAAATCATAGATATTCACAGAACATTAAAAAGAAGGATAGAAATATATGTTTGACCTTGTCTTAAACATTGTCAGAGAGGAGGCCTGTCTCGCATCTTCAGGAAGATTGTTCCAGATTTTAGCAGTGTGAATCTGAAAGGCAGCCTACCCACGTTAGTTCTGACTCTGGACTCTAACAGGTGTCCAGTCCCTGTGCTCCTCAGAGTCCGGGCTGGTTCATATGGGACTAACATGTCTCTACTATATGTTGGTGCGAGGCCATGGAGGGACTCGACTTGTATATGTGCATGCACATGTAGGTACGTAGTATACGTGCGTGCATATATGTTATGTATATGTATATGCGTATGTGTTTTATAGTCTTAAGCTCGCTTCGCTCAGTTCTCATCAGGGCTGTCTCTGCTCTCGTCAAACTTTCCTTAGTTTAATCGTAATTATGATTAGATGCTTTGCAATGAATGATGTGTGTTACCTTCGCTGGTCGTCGGGCTATTCCGTTACAAGACAACCTGTTCCAACTGAGGCCAAGGGAATCTGGGTTCGTAAATACTTATTCGGTGTCGTCCATTCTACTTCAGCGCAGCCAATATAGACGTGTCGTAACCCGTTCTGAGATGTTGTTGTTCCCGGTCGGGCTCGAATCTCCGCTAATCTGTAGCTAGCGAGACGACAGGAGGTCGTCATCAGCCAACTTCAGTTCTTTCATAGTTGTCCTAAAGTTCGGACCAGTCCAATGCGGTTTCGCCTACGTGTCGGCCCCGGGACTAGTTTGGCGGACTGAAGCGGCCCTCGTACTGAAATCCTCGAGCCCCCTCCGTGTACAGTAAATATTGCTCATAGGGACGCGTTGCCCCAGGTCATTAGCAGTGTGTTTCATTTTATCCTGAGCAGGCTGGCGTCGATTATCAAAAGTAGTTTTATGCTTTGTTCCACCTCCGTGCGGAGTTTTGCATGTTCTCCCCTCGTCCGGCCGGTTTGCTCCGGATCCTCCACGTGCTCTGGCCTTCCCTCACTGCTACCGCGTGCAATTGATCCGCCCTACGCCTCATACGGGCGATCTCTCTCCGATTCTCCGCGTGGAGTCGGGGGGCAGCATCCACAACGGTCACATGCTCTCTGCCGCACTCTCATGGCTCTGAGTCATCGTAACGGTTGCTCGCTCTACTGCTCGTTCTCAGGTGCCGCTCTGTTCGTACTTATTCTGCTCCGTGGCCGCTCTTTGCCGTTGTTCTGAGTTCCTAATTGCATCAAGATAGCTCTCTCCTGTCCAGAAGGAGATTCGGTCGGTTCTTGTTTAATCTCTCCCTTATGTTGCAGGGCGCTCTTGCTGCACGGCCGCGCCTTGCGAATTATTCTCGTAGCAATAGGCCCTGTCATTCCCGCGCGGGGCATGCCCTTCCTACGCGGGGCTCGTCCATCTCAAGCCGGGCAGGCGTCTGGCCGTCACACTGGCCACCCGGCACACGTGATGACCCTCATCGAAGGTTTCGTAGATGCTCCCTCAGCTTGGACATGGAGAGAGAGGGGATAGGAGGAGGAGGACCAAGGTCTCTTGGTCCGTCCTGTCCTCTGTCACGTCCCAAACAGGTGCTGCTCTTCCGGCTGGGCCGCCTCATCCTCGCAGTGCACGTCATTCCTCAGGCCGTGGTTCATCCCCAGGCTCCTGCGCGCTCTGCAACCCTGTTTTCCTGTTCGCAGGTGCTGCGCTGACCTCAGCTTCAGCTGCTGCCTGCCGGAACGGCGTGTTTCATGATGGCACCGCCTCTTCCACTTACTTATTATTTTTTCACGGACGCGGCTCAGTCCGTGGGTTTTTGGGGGTCATATCAAGGCCAGTGGTTAGCTGCACCCTGGCCCCAAGGACTTATTACCCCTATCACTATAATCCCTGCATTCAACACTCCGAAAGGAAGGTGCCGTCACACTTTCATTATGCATTATTTTTCCCCTGTCCAGATAAACACCTGATGAAATGCACTCCTCCATGCACGGAGAGGAGATTCAGATGGGCTGCTATTTCTCTCTCTGTCAAATGACGTCATGTTTGCGCAATGTATCCAAGCCCATTTAATAAATCCGGCCGGTCTCCTGTGATCTCCCGATTCTCCAATACCGGCCGCTGGATTAGAATAGCCGCCGCACTCCAGCCTGCTGGGCCTTCCTCACTCTTCCCTACAGCAAATGGGTCAATGGTCCACGGCTTGGTCCTGCCTCATCCTCTATCAGACTAAACACTGACACTATTCTGACTGCTCAGCGCTCCCTCTTCAATTTGTAGTCTTTTATTTATATACCGCCTTTTCACTGCAGATCTGAGTCTCAAAGCGGTTTACAATTGTTAATTTTTGGGCATTTTGTCTCTCACTCCACACAGAGATGGGAGCGGGGTCGCCAGTACAGGAGGCGCATGCTAGAACTATTGGACATATTTTTAGTGGTAGGGGAAACCAGAGTACCCGGAGGAAACCTACGCAGACACGGGGAGAACATGCAAACTCCACTCAGAAAGGCCCTGGTCCGACCGGGATTCGAACCCAGGACCTTCTTGCTGAGAGGCGAGAGTGCTATCCACTCAGCCACCGTGCCGCCCAATTATCAATTATCAATTTGAGGTAATTATCAAATACTCTGGTGGTGGCTAAGGCTCTTCTCTCACATAAGCATTCTCAACATCGTTGCACTTCAATCCGGACATGCATATGATCACCTTGTCTTACATCATACATTCATGCTCACCGCAGCGCTCTGTGCAGAGAAGCTTCTCTGCATAACCCCCTACGGCTCACGCTATACACGCACCTCACGAAGCGGCCTGTGCGCGAGAGGCAGCTCCGCACGCCCCAAGGGCCCACGCTTCTACACGCATAGTCATTACAGAGCGTGCGGCCTCGTCACCCCCGCATATTCTCTGTATCATACGCTGACACACGCATGCTCAAATATAGCAGATCTTGTATGAGAAAGAAAGCTCTCTACATTGCTGCTCCACATTCTCAACACGCAGAGCCCGCATCAGCTCTGCGATTACACGCATTTACTCTTCACTTCATGCATCCACCACGCACGCATGATCACATAGCCGCTCATTCAGTGAGTGTCTGTTCCCACAGATCCCCTGCGGCCTACGTCATACATGCACCCTCACGAAGCGGTCTGTGCGCGAGAAACCCTCCGCACGCTCCAAGGGCCAACGCTTCACACACGCATAATCATTACAGAGCGTGCGGATTTGTCACCCCCGCATATTCTCTGTATCCTATTCATGCAATTCTGCTTCCAGGCAATGCTGCCTCCAGGCTATGCTGCCTCCATGCAATTCTGCCTCCATGCTATGCTGCCTCCATGCTATGCTGCCGCCATGCAATGCTGCCTCCATGCAATGCTGCCTCCATGCAATGCTGCCTCCATGCAATGCTGCCTCTATGCAATGCTGCCTCCATGCAATCTATGCAATGCTGCAATGCTGCCTCCATGCAATGATGCAATGCTGCCTCTATGCAATGCTGCCTCTATGCAATCCATGCAATGCTGCCTCTATGCAATGCTGCCTCCATGCAATCTATGCAATGCTGCCTCCATGCAATGCTGCAATGCTGCCTCCATGCAATGATGCAATGCTGCCTCTATGCAATGCTGCCTCTATGCAATCCATGCAATGCTGCCTCTATGCAATGCTGCCTCCATGCAATGCTGCCTCTATGCAATCTATGCAATGCTGCAATGCTGCCTCCATGCAATGATGCAATGCTGCCTCTATGCAATCCATGCAATGCTGCCTCCATGCAATCTATGCAATGCTGCCTCCATGCAATCTATGCAATGCTGCCTCCATGCAATGCTGCCTCCATGCAATGATGCAATGCTGCCTCTATGCAATGCTGCCTCTATGCAATCCATGCAATGCTGCCTCTATGCAATGCTGCCTCCATGCAATGCTGCCTCTATGCAATCTATGCAATGCTGCCTCCATGCAATGCTGCCTCCATGCAATGCTGCCTCTATGCAATGCTGCCTCCATGCAATCTATGCAATGCTGCCTCCATGCAATCTATGCAATGCTGCCTCTATGCAATGCTGCCTCCATGCAATCTATGCAATGCTGCCTCTATGCAATGCTGCCTCCATGCAATCTATGCAATGCTGCCTCTATGCAATGCTGCCTCTATGCAATGCTGCCTCTATGCAATGCTGCCTCTATGCAATGCTGCCTCTTTGCAATGCTGCCTCTATGCAATGCTGCCTCTATGCAATCTATGCAATGCTGCCTCTATGCAATGCTGCCTCTATGCAATGCTGCCTCTATGCAATCTATGCAATGCAGCCTCCATGCAATGCAGCCTCCACGCAATGCAGCCTCTATGCAATGCTGCCCCGATGCAATGCTGCCCCGATGCAATGCTGCCCCGATGCAATGCTGCCCCGATGCAATGCTGCCCCGATGCAAGGCTCCCACGCCTCCAGATAGGCAGCTTCCCACGGGAGGCCTGCGCATTCCCCGGCACACATAGCGTGGCTTCCTCTTTTGGGGGATCTGAGATCATCTCAGCTGCAATCGATCTCATAGCTGCAAGTGTCACTGCCGGGGTCAATGCGCCAAACAAATAAATCATTTTAATGTATTTATCGTGTCTTTGGTCTCTTCAGATTGAAATGAAGCTCAAGCGGATGTTCAGCCTGAAAGACCGAGTGCCTGCCAGCCTCGAGCCTCAGCCAATCACACAGCTCTGCCAGCCTCGAGCCTCAGCCAATCACACAGCCAGGCCAGCCTCCTGCCAACCCTCTCAGAGCAAAGCGGGCAGTTTAAAAGGCAGCCACTTCCTGACAAACAACGCTTCCTGAGGCTCTTAAACACCCACCACCTCCCCAGCACCCCCTCTGGCTCTTGGCTCCCGCTCTGGCTCCCGCTCTGGCTCCCGCTCTAGGCTCCCACTCCGGCTCCTGCTCCGCCTACGCCCCATTCACACCATACTCTAGCCACCACCAGTGATTGACCCCGGGGGATCTGAGATCATCTCAGCTGCAATCGATCTCATAGCTGCAAGTGTCACTGCCGGGGTCAATGCGCCAAACAAATAAATCATTTTAATGTATTTATCGTGTCTTTGGTCTCTTCAGATTGAATTAGCACTACGCAGGTTCTATGTCTGTATGTCTTTACCAGTCTAGTTTGGTCACAGCGCCAACTGATGCAAATTGGTCCAAATCATGTCCAAACTAAGGCCTGTGGGCCAAATGCGGCCCTCTGTGTCATGTTATGTGGCCTTCTGCCTCTAACATACAGTCGCCATCGCCATCATGTTCTACCTCATTGTAAAACTCAGAACCTCTGCATCCAGGCGTTCACTTTATTTATAGCATTCTGCATATGGCACTAATGTCGCTGTCAAACATGAATCAATTTGGACACAACACACTTCATTCTTAACTCAGAACAGGTGAAAACAGTTTTGAGATTCGTGTGGTCGGCCCCTGAACAAACTAAAGTGGCCCTTTCACTAATTTAGTTTGTAAGCCTTAAACAAGTAGATCGGTAGTTTTTTTAGAGCTTTTAGAGTTGATGCATGTCACTAAACATCATACATAGATAGCTATAAAAGAGTTCAAAATTAATAGTTATTCTACATTTTCAAAACTTCTGAAAGTGGCTCAATTATGGCCACCTTTCTCTCACATCTCCGGTCCCGCAGACAGGTTATATGAAAGCAAAGATGTTTCTCGGTGTATTTTTAAAGCAGGGGGCTCATCACAGTAGTTAGTTTCAAATGGCCAGTCGCTCAGGCAGAGCAGGAGGAATGTTCTTGTCATCTCCCCCACGGTTGGCTTCGAGACAGAGCTCCGCTAATGACCGCTGCTGTCACATCCTCCGCTCGCCGCCGTGATGAGGGCCGCGACCTTTAGCACAGACATATAATTCAACAGTTACTGATGTTAGCCCCCAGAAAGACACAAGCAAAGAAGAGGAGTGGCCTGGTGAGAATGGAGAAGCTGAGGCAGGTGAGGTGAGCCACGATGCAGACAATTTAAAGAATCATCTGCAACTTATTTCCATCTATAAATTGTTTTTTGAATGGAATTTTGAATAGCATCACATTACAATTGGTTCATATGTGCGTAGACCTCTCTGTAAGAATGCAGGTTTTGAGCAGAATGAAAATGCATACATTTATTGTACTTGGACTGCCTGAGTCCTGGATCTACAGTCGATCCGTCTGGGAGCAGATCCTTCTCTCCTTGTGGGCCTTCCTGATATACAGTATCTCACATTTTTCCATTAAAAAATAAAAAAAAATTATATAAACTTGAGTACTTTGAGTTTTTGCCTTTCATAGTTCGATTGGTCAAAATGTCATAGTTCAAAAACATACCAAGGAAACAATTATAACGCAAAGGAAAATAATACATAGAAATATATACTTCAAAAACACATTTTTTTTTCTTTTTTTATTTATTTATTGCCGGAGGGTATAAGGTCATTTATGTGCACATATTAACATTAATGGACAGTGGTCATCCCCCTTCCTATGAACCAATGGCTCCTATGTGTTTGTTATTATTGTGTTGATACTGAGTACGTTTGTTTCTCTGATTTGTTGGTGAATTAACAACTTTGTAAATCCTTCCAGATGTCTGCTGTCGTGATTCAGGACTATAAAAAAGTAAATTGAATAGAATGATGTGCGTAAAAAACCAATATACAGCAAAAAAACAGCACCAAATTTCAACGTTTGGTTCGTTTCTCTTGAGATTTCTGCGTCATTCGTGTTTTAACCACATAAAAGGTTGAGGAAAAGTTGTGCGTGAGTGCAAAAACAAACTCTTGCGCTGATAACCGAGAGATGACCTGCATGTTTCAAACTCAAAATGACCTCTCTGTGTTGTTTAAATAATTCAATCGTTTCCATCGCACAAACCTGAGGTGGTTTTCCTATTACAACATATCAAATAAAAGCTTTTATTATAGTCGGTGCTCAAAACAAGGCTAGAATGAAGTCGCACAGACACTGTTTGGTTTGATCTTGTGTGAATCTATTCCGTTGATAAATATTCACTAAATATTTGAACATGTTTTCATGATGGGAGTTCTGATGCAGACTTCTCACAGCTCATTCTGAACCGGAGCCCTGTGCACCTCCAGCCTCCGCTAATTTAAATAACAAATACACTGCTTTTTTTTAATTCTTCTCGAGCCTTACACATGATCTTCAGAATATTTACTTCATGATTTAGACTGTGGAATGATATCTAAAAACTATAGTACCTATAACTTTCAACCAAAACAAAAACGAATAATAAAACTGAGTAATAATGTCACAGGTTAAAAGAGTCTGTTGAGGGGGGTGTGATCAATAAAAAGGAAACGGGATAAAAAGGGGATAAAAATGTAATAAAATATGTACAAAGGATCCCTTAAAAATAAGCTAAAAACCCGCAGTCCGCTGGTCACCGGTGTCCTCCCTGGACCCTGCCAGGCCCTTGTCCCGGGACCAGGCCGCAGTCCCGCCAGCCACTCGCCGACCACGGGTCACCACCGGGCACCCGCGGCACATCCCGGACATTAGTGGGCCTAGCGCCTTCCCGCGCTATCGATGCGTGCCCCTCACCGGTGCCGCTCCCCCCGCTGGCCTCAGTCCCCCGTGGTCTCCCTGGCCCTAGTTCACAAGCTCTTCAACAGTTTAGTTCGACCACTGGTTTTCACTTGTGTGTAATTTCTATTTTCTTTCAGCCTGAGTCCCGGATCCACAGCCTGTCCGTCCATGAGAGCGGGTAGGAAATATTAAGCTGTCACTATGGACATCACCAACGTTTCTCCCTTTTTCCCATTTTTTTATTCTTTCAAGGACAATTAGGGAAAATGTTTGTTGGCATTCAATTTCTTCTGTTCAGTTTGAGTCTCTAATCTGTTGTTGGTAAATCCACAACTGCTTCCATCCATCCATCCATCCATTTTCTTCCGCTTCATCCATTGCCGGGTCGCGGGGGCAGCAGTCTAAGCAGAGACGCCCAGACTTCCCTATACACACACACATCCTCCAGCTCGTCCGGGGGTACCCCAAGGCGTTCCCAGGCCAGCTGAGAGACCCTCCGGACCTCCAGCGTGTCCTGGGTCTTCCCCAGGGCCTCCTCCCGGTGGGATGTGCTCGGAACACCTCCCCAGGGAGGCGTCCAGGAGGCATCCGGAACAGATGCCCGAGCCACCTCAACTGGTTCCTCTCGACGTGGAGTAGCAGCGGCTCTACTCCGAGCTCCTCCCGTGTGACTGAGCTCCTCACCCTATCTCTAAGGGAGCGCCCAGCCACTCTGCGGAGGAAGCTCATTTTGACCGCTTGTATCCGCGATCTCGTTCTTTCGGTCATTACCCAAAGCTCATGACCATAGGTGAGGGAGGGAACGAAGATTGACCGTTAAATCGAAAGCTTCGCCTTTCGGCTCAGCTCCCTCTTTACCACAACGGTCCGATACAGCGACCGCATCACTGCGCACGCTGCACCGATCCACCTGTCAATCTCACGCTCCATCCGTCCCTCACTCGTGAACAAGACCCCGAGATACTTGAACTCCTCCACTTGAGGAAGGACCTCTCCACCCACCTGCAGAGGGCAAGGCACCTGTTTCCGGTCGAGCACCATGGCCTCAGATTTGGAGGTGCTGATTCTCATCCCTACATATTATACACGGATCAGGTGAATTCTGGTGTTTTAAAAAATGTATTTCCTGTAATTAATGTATTGCCTTGGCATTCATTCATTCCACTCTATGCACCGTGGTGACAAACTACTATTGTAGCCACTACCGCCTTGGGACACACTGACAGAAGCGAGGCAAGAGTATGCGCCATCGACCGTTCCGACCACCACCAAACATTCACAGAGGTCTCCCATCACAGTATTAACCGAGTGCTGTACTGCTTCACTTCAGAGGTCTAACAGGATCTAGTTTTGCACAATAATATTGTGAATCTCCAGAACAAAACCCATGCACAAGAAGAACTTAAAATAAAGTAGCGTATAATGTTTCGTCAGTCAGTTTTTTAGGCCACACTGACTTAACGTGTTTAAAATCCCGTGAAATCTGCGCATCCGACTGCTCATGCGGAAAACTGCTTGTCAATGCGGTAATCATCCCTGTCCATTAAAACGGATAGCATGATTATCAAATTTGACGCCAAATCTAGTCAGGGAAGGAGAAGGTTCCTTTAATCGCACGCCTCAATAAGAAGACACTGTGGCCTCCGAAATCCACACAACAGCAGATAATAAACAGTTGGCTTCCTAATTACCCAGCCAGCTCCATCTGCAGATTCAGCACAGCGAGCCGAGCCGACCGGCGCGATACATTTCATTTCGTTTTGATTAGGAGTCAGTGGTTTGAGACCCCGTCAGAGGCCACACCATTAGCCCTGTTGGCACCAGGCCAGACGAGCAGCGGGCGAAGACCACAGGAGAAAGCTGCTGTTCCTGGCAGATAAATGAACATGATCAATCTCGCAGACACCGGGCAGGGGGCAATAAGAGTGCGGCTAAATATATAGAGCAGGCAGAAAAAAAAACAGGAGTAGGAATAAGTAACTGGGGGTATTTTAGTGGTAAAGAAAGGCTGTGATTATTTATTTACAGTTTCCATCTGTTTGAGCGATTGGGCAGAAGGTCTCTCAGTTCAGTGCTCTTAACAAAACAGCTGTAGGAAATGGTGCATTCGAGAGATGGTTGCAGTAAAGACTTTTGAACGTATCGACCAGGAACGTCCAAACTAAAGCTTGCGGGTCGTGTTCAGTCCGTCATGTTTTCAGGTTTTCAAGTTTTGTTTTTGTTGAGCACTGCAAAAAATAATACCATTGAGGTAAACATTTCTTGAAAAAAGTTTTTTCTTAAATCACTTATTATTTTAATTTGAATTCAAGAAGATTTTCAGTCTTAAAAGAAGATTTGCCAATGGGACAAGCAAGAACTGTTGCTGTATTTTCTCATTCCAAGGGAGACTGATTTGAGCAATTTTTGACTTATTCTTTATCACTTTTTGCAGTGAGGCATCCTTATTTTATTCACAACCCTTTGAATTCTGTGCTATAGTCTTGCTAGTTTTGTTTTGTTATTCTTGCACTTGTTTTATCCAGTTGTCATCTTATCTTTTACACTCCTGTTATGAAATGACTATTTTTACCATTTTACATCTTGTTTTTTGTTACCTTCCTCACTTTAGCAGAGCTGGGTCCTAACAAAGCCATAGCAGAACTCCAACCTTTTCACTCAAATGGGGTATTGCGTCCACACAACTCCCCTTTGATGTCGAGTGATTTCAAAGTATTCTTGAGTTTCATATGACGTCAGGGCAGTGGCGCGAATAACAAACGTAGGACAGGACGTGACGTACCCTGGCAGTGCAGTCTGCCGGGTTTATACAGGGAGATATAGTAGAAGAAGAAGCGCTGTCAAAATGAATTTTTTTTTTGCGGTGTACGCTTGTAGCAACCGCGCAAATAGAGAGAAAGACTTTCTTCCGTGTTCCAACTGTGGTCTCGTATAAAGGAGGACACTTTGAAAAAATCACTCGAATGAGGCGGGCGAGGTGGATCAAGGCTTTCCCAGATAAGCGCTCCCTGCAGGCCATCCAAATGAAACACAGCAGTTTCTTCTGTTTTTCTTTCCAAAAATGCTCAAAATCAAGAGTCTTTTGAGAAATATTTTGTAGTACTCCCCTAGAATTGAGTGTCCCCCTCCCGATTGAGACTGTTACAACAACCGTACACCGCACAGGAGGAGAGCCTTTTGACTCCAAAACAGACACAATTTACATGGTTTTCAACAGGAGCAAAACTGAGTTGTCCCAACTCTGCTCATTCGCCCCTTAGTGGCCAGTTTAACGAAACCCAAGAATTGTGACTATTTGAGCGCTGTTCCCTCCTCTGTTGAGAAACGGCTTGGATAACTGTCCCACAGAGTTACGGCAAAGTTTGCATTGAATCAAAGGCATCCCAAACAACCCCTGTAATAACATCCATTACACAGCCCTGAGAGACACCGCGGTGGGGACAGTAAATATCTGGAGGTGATTCTCTCTCTCTGCTTTGGCTTCAACAACAACAGAAGCCTTTGAAGTGAGTCTCATCTGCTCCCCAAAGTCAAACCCGCATCACAACAGATTTCTTCTGCATTTCTACGGCTAAGAGATGTGGAGACTGATAATTAGGGCTAATATTCAGAAGCTAAAGGCTCAGGAGGATCACAAAGAAAGTGCAAGCATTTATTTTCAGTTGAGGTGAAATGTACAAATGTTTAAAACAGCACAGTCATCTCCTTTGGGGAGTTTCGAAACTTACAACTCTTAACTTTGAAGATTTGGTGAATAACTAAAGAGTGGGTAGTTCTTGATTTTTGTTTTAAAGAGGACATTCCACTTGTCAGAGCCATAGACTGTATATAGATGGACAATTCTTATCTAACTCAATGAAACTCTGGAGGAAAGTTCTCCAAATCGCTCTTTAAAGTCCAATCAGGTGGCCAGTCCCTCATATGGCACTAAATTGTCACAGATGTACTTTGGAGCCATGGAGAGTCTTTAAAAATTTATTAGTATTTATTACTTGTACACCAGTACAAGAATAGTACCAATTCATTGCTTTGATCACAAACATGGCACACACAAAAAATCTACAAAAAGGACTCATAGCCTGATCTACAGCCGGAGTCCTGGCTCTACAACCTCAGTCCTGGATCTACAGCCTCAGTCCTGGACTTGCAGCCTCAGTCCTGGGTCTACAGCCTCAGTCCTGGATCTGCTGCCTCAGTCCTAGATCTGCAGCCTCAGTCCTGGATCTACAGCCTCAGTCCTGGATCTACAGCCTCAGTCCTGGATCTGCTGCCTCAGTCCTAGATCTGCAGCCTCAGTCCTGGATCTACAGCCTCAGTCCTGGATCTACAGCCTCAGTCCTGGATCTACAGCCCCAATCCTAGATCTACAGCCTCAATCCTAGATCTACAGCCTCAATCCTAGATCTACAGACTCAGTCCTGTCTCAGTCTTCAAGAGGGGCTAAAACAAATGTGTAAAAAACAGAAAGCAAACAAAACTCAAAGCCATTGTCCAAACGTATCATGTATTGTAAATGTTAACTACACTGCATTTGAAATAACAAACATCTTCTCCAGATGCTTGAGAGCCTCGGTTTGAGTCGATCTGTCAGTCTGGACGATATTCATATTCGGATAAGGACAGAGAGAAGGACAACAGCAGCTCTTTCAAATAAACAGCTGTCTCTCACAAACTCTCTGCACACACTGATGAGTTCCCCTGGTCCCGAATTATTGCATCTGCCAATCAAACCTGCTTCGGAAAGCCTCTGATAACGGAGGACTTTAGTGGAGGTGGACAGGCTGTAATCAAGAGATATATTTTCATCTGTTTGTGTTGTTTGCTTAACATAATAATTCCCCAGATATTGTTCCTGCATTTAATGTTGAATTCTACCCATCATTGAAGGACTAAAAGTATTGGGTTCTTGTTTACCAGACAATTTTAGGTATAAGTGACTCAGGGCACCCGGTATGGCTTGTTGATAGATCCAACAGTGGCTGCAGAAGACTGGCTTTTTCTTCTTTGTTTGCTTTCCTCATCTGAACAAATTGCCATGTCCAGTTGTCGGAGATATCTAAAAGATGATTAATCCAAGTTTTGCAGCGGAATAAAAATGATTGAAGCAGATTAAAAGTACAGCAAGAAAAAAAGCACGCTCCCGGAGCCAGATAACAATTAGAATAGAATGCTAATTAGCCTTGTCTAAAGTTATTGTCGTCTATCACTTTTTAATGGTGTGCACTTGTCAAATAAATAATAAATTATAATCAATACAACAACATCTCAGTTTTTGTCTCATCTCTCCAGGTTTAAATATAAAACTGCATGATTTCACTTTGGTTTGGGTGGAAACCAGTGATAGAAGCAAAACTGTTTTGAGAACGTGCACTAGTTTGATGGATTTTATCACAAAGTTTTCTTTTATTGAAAGTTTGGAACTGTAGCTTTAAGCCAAAGTCATTGAGCTCTAGTGACCTTGCTGAAGAGTTGTGTTAACAAGTACTAAATTCCACACAAAAACTAAAATCTGGAATAAGAATTAGACATCTGAACAGACATCAATAATGAATAATAACTTTATAATGTGTTTGTAAACAGCCAACTGATTGACTCAGGGCGACAGCGGTCAAAAACAATTGGTGGAAAATTGAGCTTGGAACCTAATAGTTGTGGGTTTGATCCCCCCACGACTCATGTCACATACTCACATGGAAGTACGCTGTCTTTGTAAATAAGTAATGTTTATTTATATAGCACATTTTACAGCCCAAGGTCACCCAAAGCGCTTTACAATGTTCAGATAACAGATAGTGTTCCATTCTCTCCACACACGGTGATGACAGAAGCGATACGCCAAACACACTGTTGCATCAAAGCCCCCGACCAACACCTTCCATTCACTCACTCACATCATACCTGTAATGTTTTTAGTGGTAGAGGAAACCTACGCAGACACAGGGAGAACAAGTAAACACCAAGTCGGCCCTGTTCCGACCGGAATTCCAACCCAGAACCTCCTTGCTGAGAAGCGAGACGGGTATCACTCAGCCAATATGTGTCCCTGGGCAAGACACCTTAACCCCTCATCCTCCTGTGGACCCACCACCGCAGGAGGATCAGCGAGTTTCATGAGAATTTGTGAAACATTTTGACAATTTGGTGGTATTTTGGATTGACCCCCAACCCAAAAATAAACATATGAATGGGGATGAAAATGAATGAACAGACAGCAGAAAGTCGGGACAAATACCACTGTACTTTCTCCCCAAGGGTTTTTAGAGTTCTTCCTTGCCTTTGCAGAAGGATCCAATGACTTTATCAACATTTATGGACACTGGTCATCCAATAGACCAATGGCTATAAGTATTTGTTGTTTGAACTGTTTGATTCTCTGATGTGTGTCGGTGAATCAACAGTTTTATATACTCCTCCAAGATAACTATTGGAAATTTAGGTCCACTCAAAAATAAATTGAATTGAATATTGTGTCCCACTTCTGCTCTCAATGGAGTGAATGGAAAAACAGATCTACTCCAAAACATTGTACAGTACTTTGGTTGATATTGGTCTGTGTAATGTGCTATATACACTATTTACCTACACTACCGTTCAAAAGTTACCGTCAACTTTGCTTTCGTCAAAGAATCCTCCATTTGCAGCAATTACAACATTGCACCAAAAACCAGACATTTGCAGCTAGAAGTCATTTACCACATAAGCAATGTATAGAGTGTATTTCTTTACAGTTAAGACTAGTTTAAAGTTATCTACAGTGCTTTTCCTTAAAAAAAAAAGGACATTTCAATGTGACCAAACGTTTGAGCGGTAGTGTATATACCCTCATTTTTAAATGCTGTTAGTGTTAGTTTTTTTTTCTATTTATAAAAAGCGCCTTGAAAAACCACAAATTGCATCTTTAGCTTACATGTTTTGAAATATAGCTTTGTTTTTTAATTAGTTTAAATGTGAAAAGGAAATCGTAGCCTCCAACATGATTGCACAAAAACCGTGCTGTAAACATTATCTCTCTCCGTCTCAGGGCTTTTGTCAAAGTATCATTTTAGTCTTTGATCGAACTCAATTATTCCTCCCCGAAAGAGACGTCGAAATCTCCTCCCAAAGTTTTTCAATAAAGTTTTTTATGATGAAAGATGAGTCTAATAAAAAGCAATAACACTGGCGCACCCTCATTAAAAAGTACTTTGTCATATTTCAAACAAAAAGGACGTAACAAACCAGGAAAAGCTTTTATTCGCTCATTAGAATTCTAATTACAGAAAGCACAGTTTTAAATACAGAGATGTGCCGGTGAATCAAACAGGAACACGATCAGAGTAGATCAATTATTTGTCGCAAATGTATCACTATGTAGAATGGGAAAGTGGTAATACAACCTTTAGTGCTTTACCAGAAGAATAGAACAGATTTGAATAGATAGTTCCACAAGGTTCATTTGGTTTTCCGACTTAGAGATTCTTTTACATGTAGGTAAAACAACTGTAATGGCCTGCTCACTGGGCCCTCCAAATGTAAAACAGCTGCAGTATATTCAAAACAATTGAGTCCACTAGAACCAGGAAGTAAGATCACGTCAGTCCAGTACTCAGGTCTCTGCTCTGGCTTCCTGTGGCTCAAAGAAAAGATTTTAAAGCAGCTTTGCACGGAAGTTGTCATGGTGTGGATTTTATTTCTGTATTGGTTTTATTTTGACACTGGTTCGCTGTAGTTTTATTTCAGTTTTACTTCTTGTCCTGTTGTCCTCTTGTCTGCCCAGCCCTGATGTGTTTCACCTGTGTCTGTGTCTTTACCATGTGCTTCTCTTCCCTTGTTGCTGGTTTATTGTCTTGTCGAGTTCTGTCCTGTTCCGGGTTACTTTGGCTTTTGGAGTAATGTTTTTTACCTTGGACTTTATTTTATTAAATCATTATTTTGGCATTCCCGTGTTTGAGTCCTCATTCATCTCACCCCTTGACAGAAGTACATCCATGACATGTTAGTGGCAATACCCACACTGCACCCTACACTTCTCTACGAAGTGTGCATTTGTTTGAAGTGCACGCAAAGGTTTGAGTGCGCAGGTTTCAAACGTGCAAAAAAGCGGAATTGGGACAGTGCACACTGAGTGCAGGTTACGTGATCGACTCGTCAAGAGATGATCATTTTCAGACCTAAACTTTGTAAAAATTAAAGGTAATTTTGTCTGACCCTGTGGGAAACAAAATGATTTGATCCACACGCGTTAAAATAAATGTATATTGGTTATTCGTAATTTTAGATAGCTGTATAATTTTAAGTTAAATGAGGATAACTAACTTATCTGGTCAGTTTTCATACATCCTACATTTATTTTACTGAGTGTAAAGTTTAAATTGAATGTTATATGAAAGCTTAGAAAGACCTCCCTGGAGAATTGGGACACCCTACGCATCATCGGGAACACGCAAATGAGGGGTGCGAGGGTGGAAGTGCGAGTATTGGGACTGGGCCTCAGACTCTGAGTATAGCACAGGGACTGGCCTTTTGATGGGACTCTTAGGAGCACAGGGACTCTCCTTCTGCTAGTGCCCAAAGTCAGGACAAAACAGTAAAGGTAAAGGTGAATGATATGAGCTCATTTCAGAATGGGCACAAAGCCACACGACAAAAAACGCACTTTTGAGACAGGCGTCTACACTGACAACGTTCAAACCCAGGATGCCTTGCTTCCGTCAGTCTACCCAGGGCAGTTGTGGCCACGAGGCTTACCACCTTTGTTTATGGAGTGAATAAATGTGAAGCATCTTTGCGTCTCCCAAAAAGAATCAAATAAAACCAAACCATTTTTACTAAACTTCTGGAAATCCAATAATATCTCTGAAGAAAAACATTTGTGCCCACGCTCACGTCCTCTGGCATCATGCAGCTGTTATGATGAATTGTGTTTAATGAGGACGTGCATTAGGAGGCTCTGGTTTTTTACTGTTTGCAAACAAGCCTCTTTTTTCCCGATCGATATTTTCCCGCTCTGAAAGGTGATCCGTCTGCATTTCCAAAGGGCTTTTTCTTCACAGGAGTACATTGATTCTGATTTGGCACTGTCTACTCTGCGGTTTATGACCACACTATGAGACCTCTTAAAAACTGAGTGTTCCCTTCAACCTTCTTTTCAGTCGATACAAGAATATATCCAAGTATATGGGTTTCAGATCCGACCAGCCTCAAACAACCAGGCTGCTGTAGGAGATGTTGATTTGTGAAATGGATGACTTGAACACTTGCTTCTATAAGACATAGGCAAACACAAGCACACACTGCAAATTATCAAGGAATTTATTCTGAAAGTTCTAATGGTTACATGGTTTTGACCGGTCTGGCTGTAAGTAGGTGAAAAAAACCAAAAATCTATTCTTTGCACTTTGTGTTTTGAAAAGGGGAACATGTTAGACTCAATTTGGAACATATTGCAGTTTTTTGGAGGCATGAACTTGTCAGCTCTATGCCCATAGCGTCAAAAGGTGAGTCAGCATGCAGATGTGTTCTGGCTTGTTCTGATTCGATTGCAATATTTGCGATACTCTGTCTGTTGGAACAAACAAAATGTCATGGTTGTCATTTTTAGTTGCTGTTTATTTTGTATTATGTGTTCTCCTGTTCTTACTTCCTGTTCTGTTGGTCGTGTTTATACTCCCCTGTTCTCGTCTTCATCCCATGTTCCTGTGTTGAGTTTTTCCTTTGTATTCTGGACTTTTTTGTTTTCTTGTTTATTCTATTAAATTGTCTATGCAGTATTGAGTTTTGGATCCTTCCTATTTTTCAAATGGATTGACCACACCCACAAAAACCTACTCTCTGGGTCTACCACCATTTTCGTGAGATGCATATGCCCAGTACTGACCTCTATCTCTTTCCTGAAGCCACCAGGAGGCAGACCTCTCCTGTCCCTGATTTGATTTTGAGCCATCGACGGACGTTGTTTTCCACCCGGAATAGGCTAACACTAGGCTCCAGCTCCACATCATGAATTACAATCAATGTTAGACATAATGGGGGTGATGTGCATACTGTATAGTATTTCTGCCTATGATACTGTGATTGGACATGTATGAGCACGGAATCAAATTGAAATTGTTAAAATTCTCAAAACAAATCTTACATTTGTCTGCAATAGAATGTTGAATGTGGAGATGGTCAGAAGGAGTCCTAATATGAAAACAGTGAAACCTCCCGAGCTCTCCCAAGGATATCACAGACAATGTATTAGAAAGTCACTCTTGCGATATACAGTATTTGACCCTTTAGTACCAATGGGAGGCTTAAGTCCCTGAAAAACCCTGGGAGCTTGGCTGTCGGGAGCACGGGGTCCAAGGCAAAAAGGTCTCCAGGCCAAACCACAGTCTTATAGAAGTGTCATGTGAAGATCCATTGGAGAGGCAAACCTTCATAGATTCTTGCACATTTTTTGGAAAAATTGTGTTTTCTTTCACTTTATTCCCATGCAGCATCCCATGAACAGTGGCTAATTTGCTTTTGAATTTAGGCAAGGCTTATTTGTATAGCACGGTTCGTACCCAAGGCAACTCAAAGTGCTTCACAAAAAAACAATCTCACATTCAAGACATTCAAATCATAAATATTTCATTAAATAGAGTGAACATTCCATTAGTTGTATCCACAGCTGAATAGAACAGTTTTTAACCCCTTGATGGTTTCCTCAACCATTTGGAGGATCACTTCCTGAGTCACTATATCTATAACATGAAGCTTGGAACTGCAATCTCTCTCATTGTTGCATCGCTATTATTTGGTTTTAGTCACTTTTACATTAAACTGCTTCTCAATCATTTGGTAGAGAGCTAAACTAAAAAACGAAGGGTTCAAAAAAATACATTGCTTGCTTCAAGGAGCGAACATTAAAGGGTTAACCTAGATTTGATCAGTGTTGCAGTAGAAGCCTTGTTCACATTTTCAGGAAGACAGATTTTAGCTGCATGAATCAGAAACACTACCTCCCCATGTTGACGTCAGTCCCTGTGCTTCGAGAGTCCGAGTTGGTTCATATGGCATTGCCCATCTCCATACAGTTAACGAGATGTTGACCAAAAGATCCATATATTTATAGTTTTGTGTCATCATCAGCCCCACTGTATCTTCCCAGTGATGAAGCTTTCTGTACCTCCCACAGCTTTTCATCAGACGGTGTGAAAACCTGGGGTAATAGAGCCTCGTTGGTCAGATCCAGGCCTTCTGCACATCTACAAATGAATATGGCCGCTTGTGCGTCAGCATTAAGACAGAAAGACAAAGAGTTTCAGTTTAGTGCTAATGTCCCACGGCGAGGATCTTCTGTTCCCCATCATCAGGCACACTGCCACAGCTTTAGCCCCGTAATGGCCGCTGCGCACCACAGTTTCCTCCCTCATTGTTCATTCTGCTGAGGTCCTGGTGCAAATGTATTAATACACACTTCAGAGAAATGTCAGAAGGTTTCTTCAGACAACTTTTTTACAACTGCATTCGGCTGTATTCAACTCAATTCAACGAAATGCTAAAACTTAAGTGGGAGTACCTTATATAATACTTATAAGTAACGTTTATGTAAAAATCTCCATATGTAACATTTAGTTTGTTTGTATGTTTGGCCTCTATCACATAGGCGCTCAATGCTTTCTTGTCAAAGTACATTTTTGAAAAGTCCAGAAATATGCTTGTGCAATAAAGATACAATTTCACCCATTCTTAAAGATTGTAACTAGAGGTGGGTCTAACAAAAAGGACTGTGGTGATGATCCATGACATTCAACATTCAACAACTATGGAATTTAATCAACACTTACGGACATTGGTCAACTGCCCCCTGTGGACCGTTACCTACGGTATGTGTTCTCCATTCTTTGTGTTTGAACCGTTTGATTCTCTGATCTGTGTTGGTGACTTCAACAGTTAGTAGAGCTATGGCATTTGAGCCTGAAGATTGGGGGTTCGAGACCACTATGAGACCTTTTCCACCAAGTCCCACTAATGTCTCCTGTTGTTGTGTCCTTGGGCAAGACACTTAACCCCACTTTGCCTGAAGTCCCCGCTGAAAGATCAAGGCTGTGCTCTCACAGACAGAGCAGCCATCCTCCTGTGGACTCACCACCTCCAGGAGGGTCAGTGAGGGGCTGGTGCCCCTCAACCAGAAATTGATGAAGGGGGAGGAGATGCTTGATGGATGGATGGAATTGAACATTTTAAAGAAAAAAAATATTATTCAAGTGTTAAGTGTTTGCCTAAATAAAATAATGCTAATCTCTTATCCACAAATGATAATAACAAAGACTATTGTTGTGACTTTTATGTCCAACTGGTCATAGCAAAAATGAATGCATGAAATAGGCATATTTCATGCATTCAGGCATATAATAGACATATTTTTTATTTTTTATAGCCCTAAATCACAACAGTTGTGATCCTGGAGGACTTTACAGGCCGTCGACTCACAGGAAAAGTGATATTTGGAAAAAAAAAAAGAAACACCTAGAAACATGTCGATAAACTCCATAAATGTAAAAGAATATCGGCTGTCCATGATCATCACCACTGTCCTTGGACCCTAAATATCTATCTATTGCTTATAAGCCATGCACCAACAAGTGATAGGTGTCTGTGTGTCTGAATACAATTCCATCTGACACACATGTTTATAAATACAATCATAGTGGGACAAAATATTCCGCACTCCCACTGTGTGGACGGTATCACCATCATTCCAAAGTCCTCGGGGACGCTGTGTTTCCTCCTGTCACTCTGAGTCACTGCTGAACTGACTCTCTCCTCCAACAAGTCACAACAGAAAGTCTATCTGCGCTCTACTGTTCTCCACACGCAGGGAAACTCTTCTCATATTTATCACGGACACAATAACTCGTATGGACAGTCACAACATCATCGAACTGGACTGGTATCAAAACAACACGGAGCCATGCCAGCGTCCTGTCACACTGAGGCCCCATTTCTGTCCCGTCAGCTCCAGTTGGACGGATTCATGAGACAACAATGTCCTCCACTGATCCAAACCCAGGGAAAACCACTCGCTTTGTCTGCTGCTGCTGCTTCTCCTGCTGCTGACCTTTTATTGAACACAATTTTATTTCACTGCAAATAAGTAGCCACTAGTCTTAATTTGAACACATTGGTTGTATAAAAATGGGTTTTGCCATTGTAACAAGCATAAAATGTGTGTTTTTTTTTACTTGAATTATATAAATGTCAAGCAATTTCTCACTGGGACCAAGACAAAGGCTGGTACTTGAAATAAGACCAATTAAATGTATTTTTGCCAATAACGGGTCATAGAATCAGACAATCGAAAACAGGAAAGCAATAATAACAAACACATAAGAACCATTGGTCCATGGGAGCGGGATTACTGATGCTATAAATGTTAATAAATGTCCTCAAATGTCCTGGATCATCACTGTTCTTACACAGACGGTGGGGCTATAGATACAGTGCTCAGGCTGTAGAGCAAGGACTGAGGCTGCTTTATTCCATTTTTGGTCATTGTTGTACCATTAAAGCAGAGATACCAAACTTTCAAACCATAATGTATTTTCAACAATAGAATAAAATGTCATTGTGTCCTTAGGGAGGTGCGGACGGCACATAATGGTTGCCTCACTTCTGTCAGTGAGCCCCAGGACAGCTGTGGCTACAGTCGTAGTTTATCCCCACCGTGTTTGGCGTGAATGAAGAATGGTATGTGAAGCATCTTTGAGTGTCCAAAAAAGCGCTGATTATGATTATGTTTATGTAGGTGTCCTCTACCTCTAAACCCATGTCTCTAAATATTATACAAACACAAAAATGAAATAAAATGTAAGATTTGTTATTTATTTTACTGTTTCTTTCTCTAAAGCAGCCAGGTCGCCAAAGATTCCCCAACATCCTTCATGTAAAGAATGATTTTCTAAACCAATCTGATTGATTCTCTGATCTGTGTTGGGGAATTGACAACTTTAAAAAAGTCCTCTGATGCGACAACTGTTGTGATTTAGTGCCTTTCAAAAATAAATGTGTTTGAATTGAATCTCACCCCATCAAATAATGTGTGGCTGTTCAATACTACAAGAATAAGCCAATTAATTAAATACAAGAACTGTTTTAACGTTTTAATGAACTACATTTCATGCATTGAGAAAGTGTTTTATCTTGGTCTCTGGCGCCCTCCACAGAACAATCATGTAAGTACAACAAGCTACTTTTCCCAGTCACTTTCCATCTAAATCTTAGCAAAGCATCATATATTTCTGCAAAATACTTTGTTGGATTGTTTTATACATATTGTTAACATTCATTCCAAATCCACAAAGTTGTTTCCAAAGTGCGACTGAGTTCACTGATCCTGAATCAGCTGAACCAACACATTTCACATCTCTCACTGTCAGGAATAAGACAAGACAAGTTGACTTCAAAACACAGATGACACAGTTAGAGACGCTGGAGATGGAGGACACACCGACCGATGGAGGACGCCGGGTTCAGGGGTCCCATCATCACGCCCTTAAACAGGCGATGGGACAACAGGTGAATAGCAATGAACAGACTACAGCTGAAGTCAAAATGATGACAGATAAAGTAGAAAGGAGGAGAAGATAGTGCTCAAGTTACCATACTCTGTGTTTTTAGACTTAAGGTTGTATTTCTAAGTCTTACCTGAGTCTTATACCAAACCATATTAAAGAGGACAGATTTGAGCCTGGCTTTGACTGTAGAGACTGCTTCCTTGATGTGGATGGGCTGAGTCCACAGTATAGCTTTCACAATATGGGGCTTACTTTTCAAAACAGTTTGGCTCTCTAACTGGGTTTCCACTTAACTTGGTATCTTGGGTCTCTGTCACATATTAAGATCAGCTTTTTCATAACTTTAACTAGCATTCAAAATAGAACATGAAGACAGCACTGTGGCTTGATTTGTTCTCTACATTTAACTTCTGCTGTTGGGACAAACATAAAAATCAGAAATAGGTACATTAAATTGAATCTCACCCCATCCAATAATGTTTGGCTGTTCAATATTACAAGAAATGTCAAATAATCACAAGCACAGACTGTGTTATAAATTGCAAATACAAAAACGTTGAATGAACTACCTTTCATGCATTGTGAAAGTGTTTTCTCTTGGTCTCTGGTGCCCTCTAGAGAACAATCATGTAAGTACAACACGTTACCATTGTTCACTTTCCATCTAAATCTCCTTTGCATAACATTTCTGCAAAATACTCCATAGGATTGTTTTACACATATTATAAAAAATGGTATAGGAGATTTGTCTTACTTCCGGGTGGATTATCAGAACTATTGGTCCTCCCAATTGTCAATCATCATGCTGGTGATACGTGCTTGTCAAAGACCAAGACCAGAGAGTTTTGTTCAAAAAGTGGAGGCAGCGGTTCTTTCCTAAAATTTGGTTTGTCCGCATCTTCCGCTCTTTGAAATATTTTTACAAGGACGTCATTGGTGATGGTCATTTGTGCGATTTCATCCAGAGCCTCTTTCTTAGGCCCCATTGGTTCATGCCAACATGGACTCAAAGAAGTCGCAACCCTAACCTCTGAAAGTCCACAAAACAATCAGTAATTTGGAGTTTACTGAGACCAGCCAGCCGCTGAAAAATCCAATATTTAAAACAGGTTTGTTTGTTGGGATCAGTGAGACAAGAGGCTGTGGTTTTCAGACAACAACAGATTCTTGATGTGAAGTCACATCTGAGGAAGTAACAAAGACCTAAGGAAGAGGCTGTGGATAATATCACACAATGACCATCACAGATGATGTCCTTGTAAAAATATTTCAAAGAGAGGAAGAACCAGACATAAACTTAAGAAACATTAAAAATCTCATGAAAAAGATATAAAGTGAAATATCTTTTTCAAGTAAAGGGCTTTTTGTTTGGTGTAACAGAAACAAATGTTGTAACTACTGTATACCAATAGGTCTTGTATATATTGTATGTTGCCAGATGTTGATAGTTGTTGTTAAGAAGCTGTTCCCTCTGACCTAGAACGGTGTAGCCTGTAACCTGGTGTGGTCGGCATGAGAACGCTTGGTATTTCATCCTGGGCTGAGGAAGTATCAAAATTCATTGCAATTTGGTTTGGACTTGGGGAAAGGTATGGGAGTGGTGTTCATAGAGAAACTTCCTAAAATCCCAATGTTTGTTGCCAAACTCTGACCCGAACCTAAACTCAAACCAAAACAAAACCTGTTATCACTAACCGTAACCATATATCCTCAATAAGATTGGGACTCAGCATTTAGAGAATAAATTCAGAATATTTCACTCACTCTGGGGAATACAAGGTGTTTTTGTCCCAGGACCAGAAGGAAGCTCATTATAACAGACAACGGCCAGAAAATGGGAACGTCCCTTGTGTGTACAGTATATCCTTATCATCAGCAACTAAAACTAATATAAAATACATACAATTTAATTTAAATTGAGTTACAATCCAGTTAATGGAGGAGGGTAAGGCAAGGCAAGGCAAGTTTATTTATATAGCACAATTCATACACAATGCAATTCAAAGTGCTGAACAAAACAAGAAAGCATTAAAATCATAAATAATCACAGAACATTAAAAAGAAAGATACAAATATAAAATCCCTCAGTTGTATGCACAGCTAAACAGAACTGTTTTTAACCTGGTTTTAAACATTGTCAGAGAGGAGGCCTGTCTCACATCTTCAGGAAGACTGTTCCAGATTTTAGCAGCATGAATCTGAAAAGCAGCCTCCCCATGTTTAGTTCTGACTCTGGGCACTAACAGGAGTCCAGTCCCTGTGCTCCTCAGAGTCCGGGCTGGTTCATATGGGACTAACATGTCACTAATATATTTTGGTGCGAGGCCATGGAGAGACTTGTACACAAGCAGAGCTGTTTTAAAGTTTAGGCATTAAACTGTGCATTTAGTTTAGGTTTGGGTGAAGTTTTGGGAATGGTGTTCTTAGGGCGACTTTCTGAAATACGAATACTTCAGAGAGTTGTCAAGCTTTGACCCAAACCTAAACTCAATCCAGAACCAAATGCACTGTTTATCTCTGACCGCGACCCTATGACCCCAACTAGACTGGGACTCAAGCTTTTAGAGAATCAAATGGAGAATATCACTCTGAATTAGATCCTGACTCATATTAGATCTTCCTTCATCGTCAATTACCGGTAAATCTAAAAAAAAAAATCTATTTATTACTTGTGTGTAGTTTTTTTGCCTTCTTCACCCTGACCACATGTAAGCAAACGCCTACTACTATTATTGTGTCCAAAGTAAATCTATATTTGAGAGTTTGCTTTTTGGAAGATTGTTGCTGTTGCACTGTTGACTTGTTCTAAAATAAATTGGTGGAAAAAAAACATCTTGCTCCTCACTTGTTGCTATTTTGATCTTAGAACCCACATTTGAATTGTAAGTAGTATGTTAAATACAAATATATGCAGAAACGGAGTACGGAGCAAAGGTTATACAATCCCAAAAGTAAACAGTGTGTGCGTGCGTGCTGTTGTTTCTGTGCTGCATGCTTGGTTCTTGATATCTCAGAAAAAACCTTCCCCCATTGCCTTTTCAATCCTGTCTTTTTGTTGACAGTTTGGACGTCTACAAAGTTCATAGAGTCCACTCTGGTGCTGTAAAAACCAGTGTTAACCTGTAAAAATCAATCAATAGACTTGAAGACTAACTGTGTCTGCACTTATGACATGGCTACAGCCCGATCCTCCAGATAAGAGTGGACTACAGCCCTGTGTTCACATTTACAAGGACCGTGGCCTGTCCACCATCAAAACCCAAGGCCACCCCATTCTCTCTCTTCCCTGCTATTGTCTCACTCTTCTATCAGCCGAACAGTGCCTTTAAAAACCCCATCTTATCTCCTCAGAGTGATGGCTGAAGATTAATGATCGTCTCCAGCACAAAGACTTGCACAGACAGACCCATTTTCAAAACAGACTCGGCACAAAACATCATTAATTACCGTTCAGCTTTTTTCTCGAAGCCTTTAGACGTTTTCAGAACAAATCCAATTCTTCAGTCTGAAAGCTTGCTTGTCTTTTTCCTTGGTAATATTTGGGTAAGGTCATGCAAGCAATTCAGTCACTTATTGTGTTATATTGTGTTTGGGTGTTTCACATTATACCAGTACTTAAAACCCCCAAAAATGTCTTAAAATAGGGAATGTGTTACTCCTGCCTTTATCAGGTAAATTGTATAGTATTTGATAATGACGATTCAGGGTTAGGTTCAAGTTTGAGTTCACAAAACATTGGGCAAGGCAAGTTTATTTGTATAGCAGAGTTCAAAAAGGCAACTCAAAGATTAAATTCCTTTCTTATATTACTTATATTACTCAGCTTCTCAACCAAGAGCCTTCATCACTGCTCTTCCTCCTCTCTCAGGACACAAGGCTTTATGAACATGCAGTATGTGGTGTTTTATTTATGTATGTATTTTTTTGACAAGGACACAGCACAATAGAGTTTGAGTTTATTCTATTGAAGTGTCATGCACAAAAGTGCCCAGCTCACATTTATGACACTAAAATCTGATGGCTATACAGACCATACGTACTTTAAAAATAGAAAATATATTTGTAATACATATCTCACAGGGTATAGGATCTGTTGTATCCTTTCTCAGACAAAAGAAGCAAAGGCAAACCCTTCATAGTGATAGATCAAATTCCTAATTTCATCCTCAGGCCGCCAAAAGAACTCCGGATTAGGATTTACTCTTTCAAATAAAATGTTTCAATACTCAAAGTAAAGTGGACAATACAAAACAAAATGTATGTAATCTTTAATTATATACCGCCTTTCACAGACAAGAGTCACGAACCGGTTTTCAATTGTGGGCATTTGTCTCCCACTCCACACAGAGATGGGAGCGAGGTCGCCAGTACAGGAGGCGCATGCCAGGCCTATTGTACATGTTAGTGGTAGGGAAACTGGAGTATGCGGAAGAAACCTACTCAAACACGGGAAGAACATGCAAACTCCACTCAGAAAGGCCCTGTCCAGACCGGAATTCGAACCCAGTACCTATTTGCTGAGAAGCGAGACTGCTATCCACTCAGCTACGTATTGGGTGGCATGCTGTACAAACCAAACATACTTACGAGCTCTCCCTCCCTGAGCAGAGGCAGAGTTAACAGTGTGTAAATAATTAATACACATTTTAATTTAAAATCTTAACCACAAAGAGACACAATGTATATAACATTAAACATACACAACACACAATGATTTAGTTGATACAAAACAAAGGGAATAAAAAAAGTCCTCAGACCTGACTGACATACTCTGAAAGACATGATTTGAAGGTTAATGCTGCCCTCTTTTGGATTATGTCTGTTACTGCACTTGGGGGACAACTCAATATAGAATGAGAAGATACAGTGATACACTACAAAATATCACAATTATCAAGGAGCTCTTCATGTCTGTAGATGTTTTTATTCACCCTAATATTTCATCCCTGCAAAATGGTTGTGGGCTATTAACAGAATACTTTGAAATATAGCTTTAATACAGAATAATAAATATTGTAATGTATTGCATCACACCCCCCAAAGTGCTGTATTCTGCATATGGAGTGTTGTTGCAATGTTTTTAACCATTCATACCCATCATACATGTTATTAGTAATTTAAAAAAAGGATTAAACACTCATACGCTGATGTAATGTTAGTTTTTGTGTAATATTCTGCCTAAATCATATGGTTCAAATACTGAAACATATTCCTTACATTTTCAAAAAGTAACTGTTTTTTTGTTTGTTTGGGATTTTGTGTATTAATGAACAGCAGCGCAGAGACACACTCATTCACTCTGAACTATTAGTGGCAGCAGAAACCGGAGCACCAATATTCTGAACATCACCAAATGAAAACGTGATCTATTCCGAATACAGATACTCAAAAGTAATCCAAATTCAATACATGCACTTATTATTTCTAAAAGCCGAAACAGACAAATATTTTCCAAAATTGTCTTCAGAGATTTTGAAATATTCATACAGCTTTGTAGGTCTGCCACCAATGCCTCAAAAGGGCTTGTATCAGAAGATGTGACCTCCTTGAAGCTAAAATAAATGCGAGAGGCTGAAAGAAGAGAGTGTTTCTGCAGCGAAAGACTTGAGTGAAATAGACCTCATCAATCTGCACTATCTGCCGCAGCGCTGCCTCAGACAAAGCTGCTGCTGCTGCTTCTGCTGCTGCCGGAGACACACGACAGCATTACATCTGTGTTTAGAAATACCAGAGTTTTAGAAAGACTATCTTCAACTGTATACATTATTCATTATACATTATACATTATACATAGCAAGTGATGAAAGATAGAAGGAAACACATGAGTTGAAACTGGAGTACCTGGTTGAATTGTACCTATAGGATTAGAAACTTAAAGTCATCCAACTATAGCGACCTATCTGACCGACCGAGCTGTTTTTGAGAAGTTTTTGCATGTTTGGCCACTTGCAGTGTTAGTTCAGCTTCTTTTTTTGTCAACGGAATGGAAGTAGAACAAAAATCCCCGGTCAGCTCTCAGCCAAAAGCATTTTAGGAGTCTGTAGGGGTCCTTCAATTGCAAAAGATGAAAAGCAAACTAATTAGGCAACTTGTACAATGCTATGTCTGTGGGGAAAAAAACAATGTATTATGTATTCATCCATCCATCCATTTTCTTCTGCTTTATCCATTGCTGGGTTGAGGGGGCAGCCGTCTATGCAGCAATGTCCAGATTCCCCTCTCCACATACACCTCCTCCAGCTCATCAGGGGGAATTTCTTCTTTCCTTGTGGGACATGACCGGAACAGGCATCCGAAACAGATCCCCCAGCCACCTCAACTGGCTCATCTTGACGTGGGAAGCAGCGGCTCTACTCTGAGCTCCTCCCATGTGACTGAACTCCTCACCCTATGTGATGTGGACTGCTTGTATCCACGATCTTGTCCTTTCGGTCACTCTCCAAAGATCATAACCAGATGTTCAGGAGGGGACGTGGAGTGGCCGCATCTTTGCACAGGCTGCACTTGCTCGTAAACAAAACATGAGATACTTGAACTCCTCCATTTGAAGGACCTCTCCACCCAATGAATGCATATGAAATAAAAAAGTTAAATACCCTGCTTTTATGTGTTCAAGGCTTTGGAAAAGTGTAGCCACAAATCACAACTCAGCACGAAACAAGACTTTGAACCACAGCAGCTTTTGTGATGGATTTATTGAACAAAATTATTGATGTGATTGTGAAAGTTGCAGATGTGTTCTATGTGGAGAGACTAAAATATAATTAAAGACATAAGTTAGATTTATTTTCACAGCTGCACGCACTGTAATTTATCTGTCTAGTTCTCAGGCAGTGATATGAATCGAGTCCAGTATTTACTGGACGAACATCTCCACATCGACATGACAACTCATTATTTAGTGTGAGAGCTGCAGACAGCCGGTGATTTCAGAGTCAAGTCACAGCAGGAGTCCTGCAACTGCAGTCTGTGCGTCTGTGGGAGTGGATCCCTTTCTCAGTGTTGTTTTTTCACTGTGCTTTTTCCATCGTTTTTTTTTTTTTATTGCTTGCTGCTGCAGGAGGGTCTAAGGACAGTGATGATCCGGAACATTTATTAACATTTATGGACTGTGGGCCTAACCATTTCCTGTGTTCGAACTGTTTAATTCTCTGAACTTTGTAAAGTACTTAGAGATTACTCCTGCTATCTATCGGTCTGTCTATTATTTTCTTTAAGGTACCAAACAGAAGAAATGTGAAGTATATGTAAATCAATGTGCCAGTACTATTTAGCATTTTTGTTGATAGAGTTTTCCTCTTTATATAAACTTTGTTTTGCTAAATCAGAGACTCATTAAGATGAATTATTTGTTCTGTCTGGGTGTTTGTTTATGTGTGACATTTTTTGACAGTAATTCACATCAACTGTGGCGCAAAATAAACTGAAAACAAGAAGATACAGCAATAATTAAAATCAGTAATTCTACTGTCTCCACAATACTCTCTGTCCTGTCCTTGAGGTCAAGATAATAAAATGTTTTTTTGTATTCGAAGAGAATATAATTACTGTTTTTTACCCATCAGTGACCTCACCGTTAATACATCTAAAAACTGATATGAATGTGCAGTGACATGGTAAAGGGAAATATCTCTACAGCTCAAATGCTTTCTCAGGGAGATATCGCGATTAAAACTGCACTCTAAGAAATAAGGTGTTGGATTTAATTGATACAATTATGGCAAACTTTTCCACAAAACTCAGTCAATTAATTGTGAAATAACTTTGTCGTTAGCTGCAACCTCTGTGGTCCCTTATATCAGATGTAAAATTGTTATTTAAATGCAACAGCTCTGTGTGATTACATTCTACTGAATGCTGTTAAATGGTTATTGACAATGTTATGTTGGGTTTAATTAACATTATTAATTTGACAGTAGCTCAGTTGGTAGAGCATTGGCCTTTGGGCCTGAAGGTCGTGGGTTCAAGACCTACTTCATGACTCCCACTGATGACTGCTGTCGTTGTGTCCTTGGGCAAGACACTTAACCCCACTTTGCCTGAAGCCCCCACTGAAAGATCTCAGCTCCTGTGGACTCACCACCTGCAGGAGGATCAGTGAGGGGCTGGTGCTCTGTGACTGGGTGCAGCTCTGACTGCCACCCCCCCAACCCAGAAATGGATTAAGGGGAAGAAAATGGATGGATGGATGGATGGAATTTGGATTTAAGTGCATCACTAGCATTGTACTTTGGATTTAATTAACACTATTAGTTATGATTTAATTAACACCCTTAGTTATGATCTATACACATTATTGGTTATGATTTATTAACAATATTAGTTATGATTTATTGACAATATTAGTTATGATTTAAGTAACATCATTGTTTATTTTTAAATAGATTTTTAATATTAATGTGTAATCAAAACTAGTGTAGTGTAAAATGTAGATAAATTGCACTTGTCATCTTTAGTCTAATCAGAGGTTGGATCTTTCATCTCACATCCTCGAGGATCTCCTCTTATAGATTCAAGCTCTAGAATGTGAGATGAAAGATTCAACCTCTCTAGACAATAGACAGCTGAACAACCTTTCTCTACTTTCACACAGAGGGAGTTCAGCTTCCTGATGGCCTTGTGAATGAAACTGTTTTTAAGTCGACTGGAACTGTTCCGTAAATTCTGCAGTCTCCTCCCTGAAGGCATTACCCTGAAGAGCGTGTGTGATGGGTGCGTAGGGTCCCTGGTGATTCTGACGGCTTTGCGGGTGAGACGGATGGAGTACATGTCCTTAAAGAAGCTATACCCAATTTTTTTTCTAAGTAGTTCATAAAAATGCTTTTTACTACATACAAGTTGTATCATAATACATCATTTAATTGAAAACTTGAGGTAATTGATTCAGCTGTGTAAGAATTACAAGCAGTGAAAAGTGCTGAGTAGAGTCTGAGCGGGCCGCTCTTTCTCCTCCGCTCACAGAACGAGCAGCGAACAGCCTGCGTCCTCTAGCCTCTACAGCGCTGGACTTCAAAATTCGAATATAATTCTAAAATAAAAAATGATGAAAAAAATTATTGAATAAAAAAATTTGAACAAATATTAAACAGCCCTTATAATTCGAAATGTATTTAATGACTGCAAATAAAATAGTTAGCTCCCAAAGGTTTCCCCGGGACGTGCTAGGCAGGTAACAGCTAAGCTAGCTAGCTGTTTCATGGTAACTTCCGGGTTTTTCGCAATCGCTTTTTGTCACATTGAAACAGTATTTTTGTCATGAAAACGTTAACAGCAAATTCTGAAATCATCCGTGCATGTGTGTTAAAGATGTATATGTGTACTGTATTGTCCGATTGACGTTTAATGGTGTTGATTGATAGATATGTAGTTGTTTATTGAGCGTGGCTAGCTCCGCTAGCTTCTCTACTCAGACAAGTGTGTAGTGACAGGTGCTGATAGCGTTTTGTACTTGCAGAGTAATGGCAGTATTTTACACACCTGAATTACAAACAGGGATTGCATTGGGGCTTCGGTCATTATTGGTTTGAGAGTTCTGTTATCAAGAAAAAATGATCGGAAGAATTGCTGCTGCTGCTTTGAGTAGTTCTATAACAAATAATTAAATATTAGAATATATTCTAAGGTTTTAAATTAATACATTCGGACGCGAAACTAGCGGTATTCTTTTACTTATATATTGTGTTAGCAGTGCGTTGCTTTAGTGCCATTTCATCAGTGATTGTTGCACAGCTTACAAGAAGTTGCGCTAATGCTAATGTTAGCATATGTATCAGATCGCAAATAAAACTAGATGGCTCTGTGTTATGAGAAATGAGAAGCCATTGAGCGAGTTGGGGGGCGGTGCTAAACATTCAAACATTGCAGAAACGGGTATAGCACCTTTAATGGTGGGGAGAGGGGCTCCACAGATCTTCTCTGCTGCTCTCACGATGCGCTGGAGGCTCCTTCGGCAGGAGGCAGTGCTGGTGCCGTGCCACCCAGTGATGGAGCTGGTCAGGATGCTCTCTACAGTCCCTCTGTAGAAGTTGCCCACAACGGAGGCCGGGACTCCTGTAGCGCCTCTTGTAACGCCTCCACTGTGCTGCAGACGCGTGGGGCCCTCGGTGACCTGTCAGTGCTTCAGAAGATGATATCTCTGGATTTGTAAGTCTTAAATACTGCTCAAAAAGCCTTTAGCTCAGATGCTAACTGTGTGTTTACTTTTAAAAACACATCCTCTGTTCATCTTTCAATCACGATACTTCATCTTCAAGGGAGTCACCAGGTTGTGCGCCTTCACAGGTGACTTGATAAACGTCAATCTGCTCAAGTTCCTCATTCTTAATGACATAGACATCTTGAAAGAACACAAATATATTTTAAATCCATTACACGTTGACAGCTGTGATTGTGAACGGCAATAAGAAGTATTGGTTGGTTTTCAAATATACCATAAACAAGTAGTGTTGTCACATTATGCAGAAAATAACATGTTCATTTTACAAGACTGTTGGGACCATCAATTACTTATTTATGAAGGGAAAAAATAGAAAATAGATTGATATAATAATTGCCCAACTAATCCATGAGTTGTTTAAATCACAAAAGTCAGTGAATATTTTTTTTTCACACATTTGACCAGGACACATGCGGCCAAAGTGATGTCACTCAAGACCATATTCATACACACAAGATAAATTGTTGGTTGTAGCAATTACATCTGATTGAGTCCTCTTGGCATGTTTACATCTGTATACACCTGTATAACCGATTTTAGTGTAACTTACCATATATTCTTTGATGAGGTTTTGAGGATTCTCATTCAGGAATCATCAAGGATGCATTCACGTTTTAGTACCTTGCAGATATATACTTTCAGAACAGAGCTTACAACTCCACCTTCACAACCTGAGAGATCAAATAAGAAGATTAGAAAGAGAAAATACAACAAAAGCCAAAAATAATAATTTACCTTTAGGATGGAGTTTTAGGGCACAGCAGTTACCACCTCACAGATGGCAACTTGGAGAGAAAATATAAATACACCAGGCTCAACAACAATCCACACAAAATGTACTCAATCAATAGTGATTGTAAGTCCCCAGTGTATTTAGCATTTAGCATAGCCGTCTCCTTCGCCACTAACGGAGCTAACTAGAGCTAACAGGATAGTAAAACCCATACTAGCAAAAAGTATACATGAAGTTGACACACCGCGGCGCATACGCTGCGGATCCCTGTGCGGGACCGGGAATCAGTCCTTTCACCGTGGATCCGCCGCTGCAGGTCCACGTGGACCTCACAGAGCCACGTCCATGTTATTCTCCCTTCACAATCTCTTTCAGGCGGGCATCGCAAATAAACACATTAAAAAACAGCCCGTGGTTACAGCGTTGACCTAAATTAAAATACAGTTTGTCTGCAGTTCGCACCGATGCATCACTACCGCACTTTGTAAACCGTGCGTGTTTGACCCCATGACTTGTTTGCTGTTAAACTCGTGAAAACAAAAGTGAGGGGGGAGTGTGCTTTATAGCTTTCGAATGCTATTTTACTATTTAACACGCAGTTGGGGAAAGTACAATAACGTCTAATATTGTTTCATAACAATACAGATTGCCATATACTGCCACAAAATACAATATTATCTCTAGGAACAACATAAAAAGGATTTTAAGATAGCTACCAACTGTGACAAAAGATGACAAAACACATATATTTACGGACAGTATTTCCGAATGAAATACCCAACATATTATCCCAAAGTACCACTCAGTTAATATTTGATAGTAATAAAGAACTAATTACCCAAAACTGCACGATGCTGACGTTACTCATGACTGCGCATGGCAAGAACTCGATTGCAGTGGATGCTGGACACTGGAGACAGCGCATGCGTGAACCTCTGCACATGCTGAACCTCTGCGCATGCTCAGAGGGGTGTGGAAAAGGCGCTTTGATTTAATTAAAGATGTTCAAGACATTCAAAATAGTTCGATCACATAGCGATAACAATGTTTGAACTCAATTAAATCTAATGAAACGTTATTAATTACAACCCCAAAATTAACAATTGTAACTACATTGAAAAGAAAAATATGAATTATATTTGACAACCCCTATGTTTCATTTCTTAGAGTGTGAATCCTTTTTGGGAGACCTCTAAGTTTACATTACTTTTCAAACACCAGCACAGATTTACTTCATGGCATGACAAAAACAAGCTAAACCGGTTTATCCTGGGAAAGAATGAAAGCATGTTTCAGAAGTGCAAGAGTACAAGATCAATCTGTCATCTGTGTGTCATGGTATGTCTGGTTTGTTTTTACAAATTATTATAAAGAAAGTGCAACCCAACCAACTATATCATGCATGCAAGACCATTTTTATTGTTAGTGCCACTGCCATGCCATACTTTTCTCAGGAAAACAACCAGATAATGGAATCTGTTCTAAAATGTTGACTGAAATGTAATGTGAATTGTAATATTTAAGTTCATTTATTTTGTCTTTTTCAGTCAATGCATATTTTTGATACTTGGCTCTGTTGTGGTTGAATCCTATCCTACTAGAAATGATCATCTAAACTCAATTTGTCAAAAATGAAATAAAATAAAATAGAAAAAGTTAATAAATGAAAAATAATTGTATACTTCTGGCCCCAACCAGCTCTTATGTTTTTAATTTGGGCCCCTCACCATAAAAAGTTTGACACCCCTGATCTAAAACATGGTCAATGAATAAGTGTTTCAACAATGCTCAACTTAAATGGTTTAGGTTTATTTCCTGTTTTATAATTTGTTTACCCCTGTGCCTTCTTTAGTTAATGTTTCCTGATTCGTCAGTCCCTGTTGTTTACTCTAGATTTTGTTTTGTATTGCACTGCAAGTGATGGAAAATAAGTCAGACATTTCTCAAATTTGGCAAACTGTATCTTAATTAGAGCACATTCAAGAAACTACCTCCTTGGAATGAGAAAACACAGCAACAGTTCTTGAAATAAGACAAAATGGCTTTGTCCCATTTGCAAATAGTGTTTTAAGACAGTCAGAATTGACTCAAATTAGGATAAAAAATTATTGATTCAAGCACTCATTAAACTATTATTTTCTATTTTTTGCAGTGTTAATTTTAGCAGTTTGGACTCATTTAAATGGACACTTGACAGTAACTTCCACAACCCAAGTATGAGGCCATTGGGTTATGTATTTTGCATGTATTGAGCCAGTACAACTAGCATTTGAACAATCCTCCACTGTTAAAGTAGAAATATGGAAGATTTTATCATTGAAGTTATCATTAAATGGCCCTAATATGTCAAAAGGTATTAATAACATGCTCTTTTCAAATATTTCTTTAACTGATAACAGTAGTTTAGCTGAGATATTTGGATTTCAAAATTAGCTTTACAAGCCATAAATCTTGTTAATGTTTTCATTCTGATGTCCCGCCCTCCACCATTTGACGAATCAGAAATAAAAAATGGTCTTGTTATGGTTCTCAAATCATTATTAACAAAAGTATAAGTAATAAAAGAAGGATTTCTATCGAGGGCTTTGTGAAAAAAGTTTTGGTTGTAGATTTTTTGTTGACAAAACTCTTGTCTATTCAGATATTATGGTCCCAGCTGGATTCTTCTGCATATCTGGATACCTGAGTCAGGGAGAGATGAAGAAGTTGCAGTACTACATTTGGCCAGATTTTTACATACTGCTTCTTTATTATGGCCAGTAGCTCTGAGATATTTCAGGTTTATATATATGTCAATTCATAAATAAATGTGTTTTGTAACCATTTTTGGATTCTGATTTTGTCTTTTGGTGTTAAAGGTAGAAATAAATAAACAATACAATAAAATACAATACAATTTATTCTTGTATAGCCCTAGGTCACAACAGAAGTCATCTCAATAATATACAATAACAAAATAAAAAAACTCTTTTTGAAATACCCTTTTTGTAACTTTCACATTTGAGTCCCTTTGTGTTTTGGATTACAGATAAGCCAGTGACCCAATATTAGCCTCTAAATATGTATATACACACTCACACTTGTGCTCCTTCATTACTAATAGTTTCTGGACTGGGCTACATCCATCTTGAGCAGCTGTATACCCCGGAGCTCCCAGGCCCGGCCCGAGGCAGTCTGCAGCTCGTAGCCATCCATGAAATGAGAAAATCTATAATGCATTTAATTCTGCTCTCCGGAGATCAAGGCTGTGTCTCCCAACAGCAGCCGCCGGACTACAAGCACTGAATCAACCTTTGTCCGGTTCTATCTGCAGTGGTGGGGTGCATACTACGACTATTACTCAATGCCATTTCACAGCAGCGACAACACAAGCCACCTGCCCTCACTATCTCCTCCTCCCTCCCTCACGTCTTCTGTGCACATGCGTTATCTAAGATGTAATCAAATGTACTTACGTAAGACTCATTTTGACAGCCATTGTTCTTCTTTGTCAGCAGAGTGCAATGCCAAGCAAACTGTGCATTTACAGTCTGAAGGCCAAAGAGTGTCTGGGAAGGTTGTGGCGCTGAGCTTAAGCAGAAATGTGTGTGTTGGAAAAAAAAAAGTATTCAGATTTTTTATTTTGAACCTGCACAACACATTTTCACACGTTTCAATGCAACAAACACATGGTTCGAAAAGAGAGGTTGGATGGAGCAATGTTGATTTGATTCCAACATCATACAGAACATGATACACACAATACACACTGACACAGACACACACACATGCCACACAATATGATACTGTGTTAATGTCATGCAGTAGAAATCAAAAATACATTATTGTACAGTGCATGCAATAAAACAATGCATGACACTACTACAGATGGTATAAGACAGACAAAATACACACACACACATACGCACACATACGCACACACACACACACACAGGACCAAACACACTCCGACCCTCGCACTCGCAGAGCACAGACCTCTGTCTAGAGGCGTAGTTCACTGGGCCATTGTAGAGATCTCCTTTTTTACTTTTTTATTCTATTTAATGCATTTATTTATTTCAAATAAGACATACCATAAATTAACCGCAGAAAAATAAAACAAAACAAAATAACTAAATAATGTATATACATATAGTTCTGTAATCAAGTATCCACTCCAAGCCTGAACATTTAAACTCCTGAAAGAGGGACATGCATCCAAATCACTCTTGTGGTTTTTAGCACAGGCGTTTGCATGTTCTCCCTGTGTCTGCGTAGGTTTCCTCCGGGTTTCCCCTAGCACTGAAAACATGTGCAAAAAGTCTGATTGTAACGAATGCGTGAACAGACGGTGATGATCGGAGGTTTTGATGCTTCTGTCATCACCGTGAGTGGAGTGAATGTAAAAATTAGTAAAACATTGGTCGGCGAAATGTGCTCTTTACTGTAATAAAGCAGAAAGACTGACATGGTTCTCACTCAGGTCTTGTGAGGACTCTAGGAACTGCCAACACATCACTCTCTCAGGAAGCAGGAGGAGCGGACTCTTTATGTCACATGTCACACAGGTCACATCCTGAAGCCGCACAGAAGGTCAGAAAATGAAAGTGTGTCTTTGCAAACGCTTAAATAACAAGATGACTCAATACCCAGAGGTGGTCAGACTCGAGGTCAACCCTTCCCCACTCCTGCCGAATGAAATGTAAAGCAGTAATATGAAGTGACAAAACATGCACATTTACAGTGTTGATCAGTTAAGTATAGTTCATCCTTTGACTTTTGTTTGGAAATCCTCTCAGGCGACTACATTGAGAACCACACACGTATCATGGCAACGCATAAAGCAAGGCACATGTGCATTGTTCATAAGGCAACTCAAAATGCTTTATAAAACAAGAAAAGAAAACAGTTCAATCATATACAGATCAAAATTCCTCGAAGTAGATTGTAGTGTCTAGAGCAGAGATGGAGATTCTTGTCCTGCATGTGACCTGTTAGTGCCGTACAAACCAACTCGGACTCTGAGGAGCACAGGGACTGGCTTCCTGCTGGTGCCCAGAGTCAAGACTAAACAGGGGGAAGCAGCGTTTCAGATTAACGCAGCTAAAAGTCTTCCTGAAAATGTAAGACAGGATTCTACTCCGACAACTTTAAAATCTCTTGTTTCTTCTCTTGTTTTAAAGGTATATGAGATTTTTCAAAATTTTAGGAAAGAACCGCCCTCCTCCTATATACCTTTAATGTGCTGTGATAATTTAATTTCTATCTTTTGCTAAGCAGTGTATGAACTGTGCAATACAAATAAACCTGCCATGCCTTGCCTCGTTTCAAAACTGATTAACCAATATATTATTACAGCATGCACATCCGTATTCCATGCATGACACCGCAGCTGCTCTGTGATGGTGGAAGAAGATAAGAAAAAGGATCTCAGAACATCCTGCTCCATAAGCTCTCTGTTCTCTGTCAAATGTCAAGTGGAACTCTTATGTTTTTCAATCAACTGTTAAATGGATCCAGGCTCAAAATAACTTTCAATTGAGTTTTGAGATCCAGTTTTGTTCACTCAGATGTTATCACAAATAAAAATACTATAATAATAAAAATATCTGCCATCATAGAAGTGTTTCCATGTCAGCATTTCCCTGAACTCATTTCTCATTCATTTTGTGAAAAAGCTGCAAGAAATACTCAAAAAGCATTATATTTCACAACTGTGCTCTATAGTGTGCCTATCTCAAATATTTAGCATTTTTAAGCACATCCGATTAAAAATAACCAGACCTGACAACATTATTAATAGTGTTAAAGTAATTAAGCTATTGCAGACATTTGCATCTTCAGCATATAATATTGTCTTTCTCAATTCGTATTAGCAGTAGGCCACTAAACCTTCGTAGAGAATGAATGAACTCTCAGCGTCGCCAGATGGCCGCGGGCACGCAGGCGCTGAGCTGTACCACTACTCTGATCTTTTTACTCTTCTGTGGAGCCCAACTCAGATAAGAACCAATGTAGTAACCACACAGTAAAGACTTATTCACGCGCATTCGATTGTGAAGTTAATAAGCAACAAGAAATCGAAAAACACGTACGCTCGTCTGTGCACGTTTGTGTGTGTGTGTGTGTGTGTCTGTGTGTGTGTGTGTGTACGTGTACGCGTATCGTGAGTGCGTGTAGATGAGTCGTGCCACGGTCGTGCCTGGACGCGTCGGGAGCGCGCATGTCAGCTCTGCTGCTGCAGAGATCTGCTCTCGGCTCTCGGCTCTATCCGGGCTCACGGTTGATCGCAGGGATGGTGCTGACAGCGGGAGGCGGCGGACGCTCGGTTTTACATGTTTGAGTAGATGACAAGAGCGGCTGATATTACATTCCCTCTGGAGCCCTAACCCTGGAGCTGCCAGGCCGAGGACAACGCTAATATTACTGATGGAATTCCCACTCGTCGCTAGATGGAGGAACCTAAAGGGTGGACTCGTTATAAATAATTAAAAACCATTTGCTGCTAACATATCAACAAAATGCATCTGCACCAGGTGCTGACTGGGGCTGTGAACCCGGGAGACTGCTGCTACTCGGTGGGAAGTGTGAATGACATTCCGTTCACGGTGAGCTCTTATTTTATATTCTGTATTTGACAGGCACAGAGACTGGGACTGGGAGCTAGCTGGACCTGGATAGCAGAGGACTAGTGGCTAGCCGCGGCTAACGCGCTAAAGCTGGTTGTCCGGGTGATCGTTAGCGGCTCTGCTAACCTGCCCTGCCTGTGTGCAGCTGACTCTGGGCTGTTTCTGCTGTTTCTGCGTGGAGCTACTCTGCTCTTACGAAGCTAACCATTAGCTCTGTATCTTCCTGTGCAGCCCTTCAAATGATATCCATTACAGTAGTAATAAGTTATTCCTCCCACCAAGACAGTAATCCCAAGTCTCTCAAATGACCTTTAGCTTCATCTTGTAACGCAATAATGACTGTAAGGGAATCCCTATGCGCAGCCATAACATTATGGGGACAATTCCCTGGGGCTTGCTCCGTCCAAATAAGCACCGCAGGATACAACCACAGTGTATGGGTCGTACTTCAGAGCGCAAATGCGGCGTGTTCTCTAGTTGCAGAACAAGCTAAGCTCGCTACCATTTGGTGTTAAATCCTCCTCACGGATCATTAGCCCCTGTCATCTCAGCATCAGCAGTGCAGTGACGTAGAGAGCCATATATGGATACATGAGCCAGAGGCATGGGTGCACGGGATGTCTCTGGACACAAACAGAAACAGATATGTGGGCTTCTTATGGGGATGGTGGATTAGAGCATCTCTGTTCATTTGACACTGGCATGACTAATGGTGGATGCTTGAATATTCATGTCTGGTGTAGCTGTCATTCAAATGTCTAATAGGTTGCGTGTATGAGGCATGCTGACCTCTGTGACCAGTGCATATTTCTGCACCACTTTGGCGCTGAGTGGCAGGCGTCTGGCACTATCTCATCTTGTTCTGCCTGGTTCATGTTGACAGAGACAAGTTCCACTAAGTCTGGGTTACATTGACAGCTGAGTGGTCTGTATTGTGTTGTGTGGGGCAGTTATCTAAGGTCAGAAAAGCTTAATCACAAATTTGTAACGCCATAATCTACCAGATTTATGTGCTTTTGATTTCCCCCGGGCAATTGTTCATATAGTTTCAAAGCATATCCATATTTTTGTGTGTGCCTTGTCTTGGCATTGTATTCCAAACAATTCTCACCACTAATATTACGACTTGCTCCTTTTGGTTACTTTGATTTAAATGCATATTTTTGCACATCAAGAAAATTCCATTATTGATTAGTTACCGACAGTGTTGTAGTATTGTTGCTATAACATGTAATTTAAGTATAAAACAATTACATGGCATGTTTTTAGCAACAATACTGCAACTCTGTCTGCAACTAATCAATAAGATCCTTGTAAACAACCACGATAGGTTCCAAAGATGCTGAAGCTGAAGCTGTGAAAGGCCAGATCATTGCTATAAAAAATAGAATCCACAAAAGTCTTAAAGATACCACAAGGAGGATGAACCTGAATGAAGTCCTTCATGCAGAACAACTTTAGGTAAAAAAAACAGTTACACGTTGTTTATACAGTTTTATAATCTTGAGACTTTTTTGCACCTCAAGACATATCGGATGAAAGAAGAACCACTTATAAAATTCTGTGAGTTCTTCCTCTTTGTAATTCACACACAGGATCTTTGCCGTGATAAGCTGAACAAGTGCCAAATCTGAGCTGTTAATTCTGCTCACTAGAGAGGTGTCAGTGAGAAATTAGAACAGATTATATAAACTAGGCAAGGCAAGGCAAGGCAAGTTTATTTGTATAGCACAATTCATACACAAGGCAACTCAAAGTGCTGAACAAGATGCATTAAAATCATAAATAATTACAGAACATTAAAAAGAAAGATAAAAATATAAAATCCCTCAGTTGTATGCACAGCTAAACAGCACAAACTACCCTCCTGCATGTTTTTGTATATTTGTGACCAGTGGCTGCTGAGATTAGCTTGTCAACTATTGATGCACTCGTACGAATCAATACTAAAAATATGTGTTAAAATCCTTTTGGTGTTGTTTCTGAAAAAGAGAACAACTGACATTTTTACATCCCAAAATAGTTTTAGGTGTCTTAAATTAGAGCTTGTACAATGTAATAAAAAATGACATAAAACTGAAATAAATAGCGTAAAACTGTCTGTGTTGTGTCAAAAACTGTATTTAGTTATTCCCACAACTGCATGGAGTTTTTGTCTGAGAAATCCTCCGCAAGTAGGAATAAAATCAGGTTTGTTGCTCTTTGTGTTGTCTTCAAACCGGCACAAAATTATATTCTATTATTATCATTTCTTGCAATGATCTGGACTTTCACAGCTTCAGCTTCAGCCTCTTTGGAACATATTTTTGTTGTTTAAAATGATATTATTGGTTAGTTTCAGACAGTGTTGCAGCGTATTGTTTTCCGTATCTTCCACTCTTTCATCTTCCCTATAATGTATGTGTTTGTGGTTCATGCCATCAGCTCTCCACTGTTTATAATAGTTTATCCGCTCAATGTCTTGTTTTTATTCAGTCTCACTCTCCTAAACGTAAACAATGCCTTAGTATTAGTTTCAGTAGCATCTTCCATCCCCTCAAACCCAAACTGAATTGAATCAACTGAATCTAAAGAAAATCGTTATTTATTTTATTTTGTTTAGCGTACCACGGTTTGCACAGGTTTCCTCCTGGTGCTCTAGTTTCCCTATAAATACACTGATTTGATTTTTATGATTATTCTCAGACCCCAATAGAAGGGCTGCTACAGTCGCTTTTAGCAATTGAAAATAGAATTAGCTTTTATTTTAGAGAAAAATGGTTAACTGCTAAAACAAGGAGATTCTCTGAGGATATTATTTGAATCTTAATTGCAAAATCAGCGCGTTGCTTCTTGTTTGGTGCAGTGAAACACGGGTTGCAATAAGTGCTAGTTCCATGAGCTACAGTTTCACATGGTTTTTAATTAATTCAAGTTAACTAAAGAATCTAGGCAATAAAGTTGTTATAGAAGATGTTTTGTTATCGAATAATTTGATTAATTTGACTCCTCGTTCTACTGGTACTAGGGCTGGGCAATAAATCGAATTTAGGCAATTAATCGGCTTTTGAAAAAATCTAATTTGTGAAAAATATGAAAATCGTGAAATCGAATGAAGGATATTGTGAGAGTTCCAGCAGCACATCAATTATACTTGCAATATCAGCACAGTCTCTACAAGACTTTTATAATACCTATTGGGGGAAACAAATTAAAACATATTTTAAACTGAAATATTGAGCGGAAAGATCAAAACATATGTTTAAGGGCAAAGTCTGTCTTCAGTGACTTTAATGAAAATCGATTTAAAATAAAATCGAGATTTTACTTTTGTGCCAAATCGCCCAGCCCTAACTGGTACTACCACTGGTTTTTCCACATACATTTCATATGTGTTGTAATTTACTTTACTGTACTAGGGCTGGGTATTCCATAAAAATACATTATAATATAATGTATAAGTCTGATGTGTCCTTCTGATACATAGATTCAAAGATCCTAATTGTAATGCCTTATATTTCATGTTCAGAATGCCCCGTCAGAATATCGTACTTACTCACCTAATAACTTAATAACTGTGTCACATTCATCTCAGCAAGTACTGAATGCAGCTGTCAGCAGGTTATGTGCAGTGTTGGTCATTTATAATGAGTTTCCAGTGAGTGCAGCTATAATCTGGAGCTGTCTTCCTGAAAATGTTAGACAAGTTTCTCCTCTGACAATGTTCAAATCCAGGTAGTTCTGTTTAGCTGTGCATACAACTGAAGGATTGCCTTGTCACTCTGTGTGATTGTTTTGTTTCTATCCTGTTTTGTTAAGCACTATGAGTTTCCTTGTGTATGAACCGTGCTATACAAATACAGTTGCTTTGCCTATCTTGTCAAAAACAACCAGAGCAATATTCCTCTATTGGTAAGTATTGCCATAGATGTCTGCTGTAATATATTTCCGCAATAATATTGTGGTTGCAGCTCTAAAATAGATTTAACTTGCAAAATCAGGTCAATTAGTAACCTTTCAGCAAAGCACTTTCAACCTTTATGTTCTTGTGGGAGTCCAAAGCAGCCTGCGTCTTCTACAATGGACCTAACAACTGCCTTTGTGCCTTCGGGTCAGTGCGGAGGTGGTGTAGAAGGAGGAGGAGGAGGAGAAAGAGGAGGAGGAGACAGTTGCCGATGAAAAGGCTTCATGCGGAGGTCAGGCACTATGGCCTCAAAGACCAGCAGCATCATGGGCACCATCAGACTCTCTGTGTGTGCTGGAGGAGAGCAGGAGCTGTCATGTCCAGTGCTGTTACAGTCAAGTCCACCCTTGTAGCTATAGGTCACTTACAGCCCTATCAAATCACACGAGAGCAGCGCTGTCTGTGTCCGGAGCACCTTTGCCACTGGCTCGGTGTTGTTATTTTTGAAATATCCCATCTTGAACCCAGAGCTAAGATTTGTGAGCTTTGGCCTCAATCATTCAATAAACTTTAATTTGTTAAGTTTTCATAACAGAAGGTTACAAAAAGTGTTGTATGCACAGCTAAACAGAACTGTTTTAACCTGGATTTGAACATTTGTCAGAGTAGAAGCCAGGGTAGACCTTGTAAGATTGATTTGCCTTGACATTGTACACACAAGTGGAACATACTCTTTAATAATAATAGAGCATTCTATTTGTATGCACCTTCAATTTCAAGTGCTACAGAAGAGGGAACAAGAGAACACAATGGATACATTAGTACATCAATTACAAAAGTACATCAAGTACACTTGCTGTTCAGATTACTATGAGTTCATCATGAATGAGTATAAATTGTGATTGTCAGTAATACAGGACTTTTCTGAAGATAAACAACACAGCCTTGAATGTATTTTTCCAACGTCTGAATTCTGCTCCAATAATCTTGCGTTCCATCTTGTCTCATCTCACTCCTACTTGGCATTGTCCACCAGTTGGAGCAGGGATGAAATCAAATCACCAACCGAGCCGTATGTGAGTGAATGCTGAGCCACACCCGCCTCAGTATCACCAAACCCAATGAGAAATATTTGTAGCCGTCTGGCCCGTGTCTTTATCATTATCTTGAGGGAAAATTCCATGGATTATATTATATTATTAAGATAGGAGCGTGTTACTGCTTGAACCAGTCTCCAGCATGGACAAGGGCCCACCTACCAAACTGCAGCTTAAATTTACATTGGTTTTTTAAGATATCTTCCCATAGACCTCAGTGTTTACTAAAATAACTTATCGATTCTTCCATGTCGGCTCTTCGTTTCATTGTGCAGCAGAATTCACCAAGCGTTGGATTGTTCACCCACTAATAGGGAACGTGAGCTGGGCTCCGACCGTTGTTAGACAGGTTAGTTTTACCCTACTGATGAATGATGCAATGTTGTTGCAATAGTAACCTGCAGGTTTCTTAAAGGTCAGATTATGTGGTATTTTAGTGTCCCTTTTCATCCTGACATTTTTTCCTTTTTGAAATACATCTGTATTCTATAAATACAATACACCATGATGTGAGTATGAGCCCCCATTGAAATAGGCGAACATCTTGAAGACCCCGATAATTCAGAGAAATGAGAAAATGTCCCATATGTCGCTGTGTGACCCTTCACATTCCCCTTTAATTCTCCCAGAACCCGCAGGGCCTACTAGATATTGGTGCCTTCTTTTCAGTGCCAGTAGTAGAACCTTAAGCTTTTTTTGATTGCATACTAGACTGTTGCTTTCACCAGACCCCAACATCATTGCATGTCAAATGAAAAGAGTCAAAGCTAAAATGACGTATTTGGACTTGGCCAGCACCAGACAGATGGCCTCCTGTCACTTGTCCAAAACCCTGTGTTCAGATGTACTGTGCGGTGCCCTTGAGAAATTCAGCTTCTATGGTTTTCAAATCTCATTAGTAGGAAAATAATTATGCCGTGTTGGTTAATTTTAGGTGATTAAACTTCTGTTTCACTTGTCTGGAAGCATATTCACAGTGAATGGCCAAGTTATGTTGATATTAGGTGATGTCAACGTGTTATTAAAACTATAATTGCTAACTACAGGAGAAGCTTTTACTGTTGATATTCTATTACACCCAGGGGTCATTGCTATATATTTTTTCAATTAATCAACTAATCTATTAACTGGGTTGACACATTTGTTTTACGTCAATTTTCCCAGGAACAGAGAGAGAGTGAGCTCTCTCTAAATTAGTTATGTGTGCTTGTTGTTCTTTCATTTCACATAGTTTTAACTAATTATATATATTGATGGCAAGACAAGTTCATTCGTATAGCACCGTTCATACCCAAAGAAACTCAAAGTGTTTGACAAAACAAGAAAAAAAGAGTTATTCAAATCATCGACACACGGTACATTAAAAAGAGTGTATACAATCCTTCCTTTGTAAGTGTTTTCAACCTGTATTTCAACATTGTCACAGTAGAAGTCTGGAACTCTATTCCAGATTGTATCTGCATAAATCATAAAGGCTGCCTCCCCATGTTTAGTTCTGACTCCGGGCACCAGTAGGAGGCCAGTCCCTGTGCTCCTCAGACTTGGTTTCTATTACCCTAACATGTCACAGATCCCTGAGGTTCAAAACTTGCCATTGGTTTTTCTTCTCAACCTTCTCTGCAAAAGTCATGCCCTTCTACAACTTCCACTGCAGATTTTACAGTTTGTCAACTTTATTGCAAAATGCTTCTATGGGAGTGACGCCCTGAAGCCAAAAAACATTTTGGGATTTGTGCAAACCTACAGAATAAAGCAAAAACAATGTTAGAAAAAGTCTTTAAGTCACACTTCTTTATGCAGCCCGGCTGATCATGGGCAGTGATACACAGTCACCTCAAAGCCCCCGCTCCGACCTCAGGCCAATGCAACGATCAGCAGGTTTTTTTTGGGATGAATCAGGCAGATGCATCAGGCGGATGCATCAGGCTCGGTCAGAGGTAGAGGAGCCAGAGGGAGAAATGTTGTTTGGGAATATAAAATGACTCAAACATGCATGAATCCTTATTTCATTCAATTGAATTTATTTTCATATAGCCCTAAATCACAACAGCACTTCTCAGAGGATTTAACAAAGTTGTCAACTTGCCAACAACAGATAACACAATAACGCCATTGGTCCATAGGCAGCAGGATGACCAAAGTCCATAAATGTTAATAAATGTCCGCAAATGTCCTTAAAATGTTCCGAATCATGCTGTCTTTAGACCCTCTTGCATCGGCCAGGAGCAGCTCATAAATCCACTGTCCCTTGGGCGGACAGGTTGTAGATCCAGTGTAGATCCTGTAGAATAGGGAATGAGGACTCTAAAAACAAGGGACAACGACTATTAAATTCTCAAAAAGTTAAATGTCAATTTTGCATATAATATCCCCTTTAACAAGACAGAGAATAATAATGAGTTTCCTTATTACACTGATATAATCTGGACCGCATCATCTGTCAAATTGAAGGTCACGTCACACTCACAAAACGCTTTATCCGTTTTTAAATGGCTACTTGATTGCCCAGTGTTAGAAATGTATTTTTGAAGCATCACATTGAGGAGCAGTTCTGTGATGCTGATAAAAATAACCTCAGCTTCCTCAGATATGCCACATGAATAATTTCATAGCCTACGCTGTTCTGATGATTGGGGTTTTATAAGTTACTGACATTTTTGGTTTATATGGCTCTATGAATGTCTGTTTTTACAGATTTGTTGCGCTAGAGCTGGGGTTCCCAAAGTTTTTAGCCTGCGACCCCAATGGTAAATGCGCTGATGCCCCATGACCCCCCACCTCAACAACCCTTCCCATTGCGTCACATGTAAAGCATGGTTTTCCTTGATTTGGAGTAAGCCGGGTTCAAGTCACGGGCTTGGCGGGCTCCCCCCATACCAGAGGTGGAGGGCATTTCTTGCGGCTCCCCCTCACTGTTCTCCGCTGCCCTCTCGGATGTTCCCTCCGCCGCAGTCTTCGCACAATCGACCTCACCTCTGGCACATGTGATGTTTCTCCCCCTCCGGGTTTTTCTGTTGTGGATAATAACTACGTTTCATTTAAAAGCAGACATAATTTGTTTGTAGCCTACAAACCCCTTTAGCTTTCGCAAAAACAGCAGGACGCGTTTTGTCACTGCACGTAACTTAATTTGAATTTGATTGACACGGTCGTAATCTCTCAATGATGGATGATGGATGAATGGATATTATATTTTTATCAGACTCTTCTCCAAAGTCCAAACACAATTTAACAAGAAGTCCTATAAGTCATTTAAATTGCAACAAAAATATTGAAATATATTTTTAAATATATTTGAAAATATTTATTTGTTCCACTTTTTATTTTTATTTTTTCTGGAAATCATCTTGTCACCCCCCGTTGGGAACCACTGCCTTAGAGAATGTTCCTAACGTATTAAGTGTGTTTAAATGAATTATCTTTAAATGTGCCGACAAATCTCTGCTCAATTGAACAGGAAATAACGTTCTATTCTAATGATTTCTTGTTTTTTTTTTTACAATTCTTTTTTTTTAATACTTTCCAGAGTGTGAAAGAGGAAGCATGTATCTATTTTGTGCTTTTAGCTCTCACAATACCAGACAAAAAGGGATGAACTGTAGGTAACACAATCATAACAAGTATTTTAACAGTGTCAGGCTCTGTTAAAAGGGCTGGGGATACTTTTTATCGATTACAATATAGTCAGCACTTGCTTTGTTTTAAATCAATCAGAATAGTAAATTGTGTTTTTATTAGTAGAATATTAAATTTCCTTCAGCTTTATAGGCTCTCTCGTTAAAATGTTCGACCAATGATGCATTTTACAATAAGATTAGTAGGCAGTGGAGGGTATATCTTATGACTTGAGTGGAAAATTAAAATTGCTCTTTAATTCTATGTGTCTTTTTCTGGTTTGGTCCATAGAGTGTTAGAAGTGGAATGATGTCACCATATAGTGTTAGCCTTAAAGCAGAAGAGGGCATTTATTTGGGCATTTCTTCCGCTCACCATAACAGGGGCAAAAGTGTGGCTATTACAGCTGCTAAGGTAAGCTAAAATTTTGCTATTAAAAGAAGGCCTCTGATCAATCAATCCTAGTATGGCTCATATCTGGATTTACAAAGAAAATTATACCTAAATATACACACCATGATCACAGAGAGCGCAAAATAACTGATTTTTTAAGCCCCAAATGGTTTGTGTTTCTATGTTTTCTGTCCCTACTCAAACAAACCAAATTAAATCAAATGATTAATGAGCTTTTTAATGTGAGTCAATAGGAGCCAGAACGAGTTTGAGGAGAACTTTGTCCATTGAGAACTTCCTTCTTTGTGCTCGGGGTTAGCATCGTTCATCCATATACAGTGTATGGTTTGGTCATTAAATTGGTCTGGTCTTTAAATTGGTCAATTTGTTTCAGGGTGGTGCCAGTTCTGTAATGTTCAATTCCTTCACACAGCATGGCCTTTAATATCATGCAGCTCCTTGTTGGCGGTGACCTACTTAGACAAGGGCACCAACAATACAAAACAGGATATATGTTCATCACACTTTACCTATGAATCCTTACACACTGATAAGGTTGTCCAATTAAAACAAAAATGACAGTTACTCATATGTTGCACTGCTGATTACCTTCGCAAATCTCGCCCTGACACAGGTACTTCTGCCAGTTAGATATGCATAGCTTCAGATGTGTGATGGGCTAAAAATAGAAAACCTGAAAATGATGGAAAGCATTGGCCTCACAGCAATAGCAGCTCTGGGTGTTAGTTTGTGTGTGCGGTGACTCGGCTTGACATGCTTTTGTTGAGTTTTTTTCCATTCATTTTTCTCCCAATTCAAGAGGTTGTAGATCCACGAGTGGGTGTGATCTTACAATCTCAATGATGCCTGTGTGTCCTAAATGAAAGTCATATAGCCTTTTCCCATTTAGTGCAAGCCAAATGATCATCTCGCCACTGTTGATGTAAAGGAAGAATTATGTTCCCGATACACATTTATTACATTTTAACAGCCACATCAAATCAGTAACATCAGCAACTTCTTACCAACATTGCCAGAAATTAAGATTAAAGAAGAAGAAGAATTAGTGTCTAATTTAAAGCAGACTTGGAGTTACAAAATGCTAAAAGTGCCTCCATTGTGTCTGTTCCATTCATCTTTTGAGACTCAGGGCACCAACCAAGGTTTTCCTACTGTCTTCAAAGCCTCTCAGTGCAAAACAGTTAAGAAATCAAATAACAAAATAAATGGGGATTAAAACAACATGTATTTTTTTAACAGCTGCAATAACTGTACAATAACTGTGCAATATGGTTTTAAAATTATGATTAAATGGATTCATGTCATAGTTAACCTGTGATTAATCGCAATTAGTCGCACAATATAAAAGAATGGCACCGTTAATAACGCGTTTAACTGACAGCACGAATATATTTATTTGAATTAATTTGTGATGCTGGCACAACTTTACCCCTTCCCTAACTACTATTTTATATTAGCAATATGAGATAAAGACTGAGACTAAAAGACTGCTGTGTACAAAAAAATATAGTTTTTTGGTTTGCTTTTGCTTGTTTCTTCCTTAGTTTGTCAGTAACAAATGCGTTGGAGTTTTTTTTTTAAGAATTCCATTGAAATAACTGTTCTGAGAGTTTTAGTTGTTTCAGAATCTGACAGTCCTTGTGTTAAAGGCAACAAACAGTACTAAATGTGTGTTGGCCTGCCGGGGTACCTGGGCAGTCCTTTGGGGATGGGCAGAGTGGGTGGTTGCTCTCCATCCAAGCTGCCTGGGGCTGAGGGAGGGGTGAGCAGGGCGTTGTGGTGCGATGAGGTCAGCAGCAGCGGCAAAACCGTGTGGCAGGACTGGTCGTTCAGGTGGAAGCGGTGGCCACAGTACCGGAACTTATGAGACACGTTCAGGACGTTGGAGAAGGCCGAGCGCTCCGCATACGTCACCGCCCACTGCGCACAGGCAACAGAAGACAAACGTTTAGAGTCAAGTAGGCCTGCCCAATCAGTGACCCCCAATCTACAGCTACTGAAAAAAAAAATAATTTAAACAAGAAGTTCTATTGAAGTAGGCCTCATCTCTGTCCAAGCTGAAAACCGTTCTATTGAGCTGTGCGTGTGACTGACTTATATATGGAGTTATAACACTGAGTTTTATTTCTGACATTGAGAACTAAATGTGTGTATTAAGAACATGTATTAACATTTTTGGACATTGGACATCCTGCTCCTATGTGTTTTCTGATACAGCATTTCTTCTCCGAGACGACTGCTGTTGTAATTCAATAATTGAACTGATTTGAATTGAGTTCTCTAGGGGAATCAGTGGAGCTTTGTTTTGGTCAAATCTATAATGACCCTACATTCATTGATTTTCTGGACCTAAACAGGATCCTCTATTCTGCAAATTTACAATTGATATGGCTTTTGGGCGACACAACAATAATGACCTTCTATCAAACAAAAGTAAAACTGAACGACTGTGTCTTCACTGTTTTTAATGTACAGTGATTACTTATGATTTTAATGCCTTGTGTGATCGTTTCTTGTGTTTGAACGGTGCTAATCAAAAGGATTGATTGATTGATTGATTGGTTATACAACTAAAATTGCCTTTCCAGATTCTATTTTTAACTGCTCTACACCATGATATTCTTTTGTCATTGTCAGTGCCTGTATTGCCGTCATTGACCTGGTTGAGGGACCCGTCCACGTGCTTGGAGACCATCATGACGGCCGGACTGGTGATGGGCTGGGAGTTGGAGGAGGGGTTCATGCCCAGTGAAGTGAGGCCAGCCGAGGCAGAAGCAGAGCGGGGCAGAGGCGGCGCGGATCTCCCCTGGTCCCCTGTCCCGGGACTCTCTGCCTCTGTCAGGGTGTAGGCGTACATCAGAATATTTTTACTTAGAGAGTTGGCGTCGCCAGTGGGAAATGCCACAGGGATACGAGAGGAGAAAGAGACCTGCAAGGAGAAAATGTGTCAGCTATTATTAGATCACACTCAAGACTCCACAAGGGGAAAACTTGGACATGGAAGCTCACTCATTCAAATGTATTAACAACAAGCACACAAACAAAACAATTATTTAAGTAGCAAATTACTTTTCTATTTAAATTCTGTTCAAATCCCAGGTACCCAACTTATTTTGTCTCATAAACAGTATGCTTTTACCCAATAAAAAAAGAAAGAGACTAAAACCATTCATAACCACAATGTGTCCTCATCTTGTCTTTTGTCTTTTGCCTATTTTTTAGATAGAGCCCTATGAGGCAGTATTTGAAACTTAGGGCTAAGAGCTGATTGGCTGAATTAGGGTGGTCCTCTCTTTTTCACTTTTCTGTCTGACAAATATGATCTAGGCATGTGACAGAGGCCAAAAATACATTCATGTGAAAAGACCCAAAATATTTTAATGCTCCATAAAAGCTAGAACTAGAAACATGGATTATCTTATAGTAGTTCCCTTTATGTAGCTTGAAAGTTAGGTACCACAGCTTTGATTAAAATGCAAGTATTTAGAAACCATGTATTGGTTAAGGACAGTGTTTTTCAACCGTGTCCATGGCATATGCTGTTTGGTGTGGCTTTGGAGATGATCCAATACCACCCATTTTATGGTGTTGTATACAGAAATTATAACCGTTACACCTGCACACTCAACATAAATACAAACACACATTCACACAACCCACACAACACAAACCCAGTATTTCAAAATTAAGTATTAGCAATGTAAAGCTGAACATTTTCTGAGAAAGAAAGGCATTTTTTGTGATTGATTCTATTGAAAAATGTGTACCATGACTCACAAAGGTTGGGGAATACTGGAATAGAAACATCCCCACAGCAAAGAGAAAAAGAAATGCTTAAAAATATAGTTCAAAGATATTGCAGAAAATATTTTACAATGTTGTAAGTAACTAAATAATCATTACTTGTATAGTGCATTAAATAGATCATGGTCTCACAATTTTTGGTGTACCAGTAATTAACTTTTACTCCACACATGCTGCTGGTTACAGAAGCAAGACAAAGAAACCATCCATTCACTCACTCATTACATTCATACTGTACCTAATGTACATGCTTTTAGTGGTAGGGGAAAATTGGAGCACCCGGAGAAAACCCTATACAAACATGAGGAGAACATGCAAATTGTGCCACTCAAGATTTACCCAAGAGCCAGCACTTAAAATATCTTAATTCTTAGACCAGTTATTTAGAAACCTCCTGTGTGTGTCAGATTTGTTTTTAACCCAAGGGTAATCCAAGTATGTAAAAACCAGACATGGCACACACATGACTCATCCAATCCTATTTGAGTTTCACTTTCCTCTCTGCTGTTTCATTTCCTTGCATTCACACATGAAAGTTCAGAATCACTTCAACCATTTCTCTTTTTCATGAATAGAGAATGCATGGGAGTTGGGGGAAACAAAAATCAATTCAATGTAGTTCAATATAATTATTTATAAACAAGAGCTCGCCACGCACCTGAACCTGTCTGAAAATGCCCTGGTTGAACTCGTCCAGATACTTGACGTGCCAGACGAGGAAAGAGCCGTCCACTGGGTGAATGGTGAAAAGCATGTCTGGGCTTTTGTTCCACTCCGTCATCAGAGTCTCCATCTTCCTCTCCAACAGCATGGAGGGCAGGGGCAGGCTGGAGCTGGAGCCCGGGGACGAGGCCTTGGTGCTGCAGTGTTCCCCCGGGTCCATCTCCTCTCCCTGCTCGGACGAGGCTTTGTCCGACATCTCGTCCAGGTCTATTCACAAGTGGAGAGTGTATGAGTTATTAGTCATTTGAAAAAACGGGATAAGAATTGAAAACATGTTTAAATTTGAATCAATTTTAAAAATGTTTGAAAAAAAAAAGCGTTAATGAAATATGTGGAGGAAGGAGAGTGAAGCCCTCAGCACACAGCTCTTGTCTCTATCTGGTCTCTCTCTCGGGTCTCTGATCTCGCTCGCTCTGGTCTCTCGCTCTCTCTCTCTGGTCTCTCTCTCAGGTTTCTCTCTCAGGTTTCTCTCTCTGGTCTTTCTCTGTGCTCTCTCTCTGGTCTCTCTATATGCTATCTTTCTCTGGTCACTCTCTCTGGTTACTCTCTCTGGTCTTTCTCTGTGGTGTCTATCTCTGGCCTCTCTGGTCCTGTCCCCTTAATGGAAACACTGGTATTGCCGGATTTTATAAACTTTTTAATGCAAGGCTTGTCTTTTTGTATCTGTCTCTGTCTCTTGATCTAGTGCGGACCTATAGAATCTAAATAAAGAAATGACAACAATCATACCAAATTCAAATTTCATGGGGGATCCATCTGGGTCGAGTGGGTCGTCGGTGGTCTGTTCAAGTTGTTGCTCAGTAAACTTGCGCAGTTGCAGCATAAAGAGGTCCATAGAAGAGGTGAAGCTTAGGTCCTTATTGTTGAGCCAGTGCACCACAAAGCCCCCGCCCCCAGTGCCATCGTCTGCGTTAAAGGCTGCAGCATCGGCCAAGGACGGAATATCTGGAAAAACACACATTTTGGTTGAATATTAAACTTGAACTCTGTACCACCAACATCCATATATTTTGTGCAGTTGCCAGTAATGACTTAAAAAAATAGTTTGATTTACCAAATGAAATATAACAGTAAAACACAAATAAATAACAATTATTTTGATAATTGATTAATCTACGGACTATTCTTTCAACTTGTTTAGAATTATGTATGTCATTTTGTGTACTTTTTTTTAGTAAGATCAAGCTGAAATGAAGCATTCTAATACATACATTTTATACAATTCCTGATTATTTTGTTTTGTTTGAGACTTGAAATTACATTAGACAATCCGTGATAACAATAATCTCTTCATTGTTACAGCTCTAAGATAAACCATATTTCACAGTAATTAAGCTAATGAATGAAGAGTTCCATAAAAAGCCTTTTCTTTAGACCATCCTACAGCAAAGAAAAAACTCCAAATACCTCAGTAGAGAACCCCACAGAACTACATATCAGCTTTGCTTTCTGACAAAATCTCGTACAAATGAAAGGAAAATAAAATGAGATGTTTTCAGCGGAGCGTACCTGTGCTGGGGTTAATACTGGCAGAGATGTGGAAGTGACAGAGGGCGTTGGCGTGGTGAGCAATGTGCCGGTGAGTGTGCGGGTCGTGGGAGCCGAGCTGAGACGGCAGCAGCTCACTGTGGGTGACCAGAGCAGACGACCGCCTCCTGCCTCTGCGGAGGTGCTTCAAGTGGTGGATGGACTGTAAAATACACATTTAGGATCAGTGTCGCCCTGGTTATTGTTGTTGCTGTCATTGGTCTCTCCATAGCCTTGCACCAAAGTAAATCTGTGCGATGCAATGAACCAAGTCGGAATATGGGAGCACAGGGAATTTTAGATTTTTTTTAAGCTAAAATCGGTTTTCCTGGTAAATTTAGATAGTCTTATAAAATGTTCGAATCCAGGTTAAAAACTCTTTAGCTGTCCATATTATCTAATGAATGTTTTATTATGATTTTTATGCCTTATATGATTGTTTCATCTAGCACTTTGAGTTGCCTTGTGTATGGGGCAGATGTCCACTAATAAGTGTCAAAATAGAGTCAATTTTGAAGGCTCTCAAAAAAGATGGTAAAATCCCTCCTCAGCCACTGGCTTGTTTTATCCTGATGTCCACTGCCCCCATGTGGATCACCAATACATACCAATACAAAACTGTCCAACCAAGACTAACATGCAATAGAGTAGAATGTATATGAGTGTATTGTACCTCCAAGGCATGTTGTATTTTGTCCTTCCCGCCGAACCCAGGTAAACTAGAGCTGAAGGACTGCGCATTCTCGGATACCTGCCCCCCGAGCAGGCTATCCTCCGGCAGCAGCGTCTCAGACCACAACCGGCACACGCCATCTTCACACGACGTCAGTAGGACATTGCAGACTGAGCCCCTGAAATAACAAGAGTTGTACCAATGATTGTTTTATAATATCTCAGTATTGCTGTTTAAATGTGTCTGGTTAAGCGTGGACAAGTGGCCACCCACAGCACTGCAGCTTGAACACACATGAGCTGTATGGGAAATTTTCCCATTAGACCTCAATGTAAACTGAAACGGCTCATAAGTCAGAGTTTTGTGAGGACTTTAGTGTCCCCTTGTCATCCTGAACTTTTTATTATTTTTCAAAATCCATCGGTTTTCTACAAATCCACACTTTAGTGCAACAAACTCGGCTCAAATAGGCATTAGATTAACAACTACTTTTACTTTAATTTGCGTTGTTTCTTACTTGGGCATAAACTTGCTGGTCTTCCTCCAGGACATACCCGTCACCGATCGGGGATGGGCCAAATAAACAAAAGAGAAGTGCACAGGAATGGCTTTTTTATCAGACGGGTCCTGGACCACCACAGCAGAGCGCCACCCAGTGGAGGGGTACCACACTTTGAGTAAACAGTCATCCTAGGAAACAGCATTAGCCTGAGAATTAAAATCACATTAGGCAGAAATGGTTCCATGCTTGTAATGGATCCTGTTGCAGCTGAGCTCCATAAAAGCTTTGATAATGTGTGTTGACTTTGAAGATGCTAATAATCCCATATAAAAGTGTTGTGTTACCGATATAATGCTCATGTTACACAGACAACACGAAGAAAGTGCTTCAGAACATGTAATAAAAGCTATGCCAAGTTCTTTGTTTGTCATCTTATTGACATTTTACCAAAACAAACGTATGTAGATCAGACTGGTACGTAGTTACAGCTGACAATAACTAAGCGTTAATTTTTCCTTTTTAATAAGGACAGAGTGTAAATGCCGTACCCTTCCAACGGTAGCAAAGTATTCCCCATCTGGAGACCACTTGGCAACATGAATAGATGCAGCAGTTCTGAAAAACACAGTAGAACAGTGGACATTATTTTTACATTTATAGACAGTGGACCAAAAGCTCCTATGTGCATGTTATTATTGCAATGTGTTCAAACAATTTGATTCTCTGATCTGTTGTTGAGGAATGGACAAGTTTGTGAAGTCCTCTGAGACAACTGCTGTTGTGATTTAAGGCTGTTCACTTGATTGGAACTTGTCCTTCTCCATTCTTCTGTGGCGTGTGGGCTTGTGTGCAGTGAGTATGTGTTGTGGTTCTTTGGTTGTTGCTGATGAAGGCGGTTGCACTTCCGTCTCTGTGGTTTCAGTCATTCATGTGTCATCAGGTGACTATTAGTGATACGCTTTTATGTGTGTTTGTTTGGCCATTACAGAGCACACAAGCAAACCCTAGGGAACAGAAGCCACCTATTGTTGCTAACAGCCTATTGAAAGAGAAATAACTGGAAAAACTGGGGCATACAGTTCTCAAAGTCTACCATTATGTAGTGAAGTCTTTTTAGTTTAGTACAAACATATAATTTCTAACTATTAAATAATTGTTGAATTCTTAATATCTAATAATAATAATAATGCATTGGTTTTAAATGGGACTTTTTTGGACACTCAAAGACGCTTCACATTATCACCGTCACTATTCTTTCTTTCCTATACACGGTGGTGATAACTACTATTGTAGCCACAGCTGCCCTGGAAAACATTGACAGAAGCGAGGCAATCATTATTTGCCATCGGCCTCCCCGACTCCCACCAACCAATCAAGCACACACCAGACTCATTCAATGCAATGTGGGTGAAGTGTCTTGCCTAAGGACAGAACAGCAGTTTGACAAAAGGAACCAAATGTGTGAGCACAATACAAGACTCTAATAGTCTATTGTAAATATGTTGAACTGTGTAATCTGTATTTTTCACATGTAAATGTGATGTATTTTTGTGTCTTAGGGACCAGGTCTGCAAATTAGCTGTTAGCTACAGTACATGGCCTATAGGCATCAGTTACCTGTTGAAAGGGACAGAATGCTTTTTTGTTCTGTCCCTTTCAAATAAACACATAATTAACAAATAACATATAGCAGACGCCCCACTGTGGCACCTGGTGATCCCAGAGGTCTCCCATCACAGTACTAACCCTGCCTTGCTTAGCTTCAGAGGTCTGATGGGATCTGGATTTCAAATGCAGGTGGCATCCAGAGATAGTACAGTGGAGAAAACAAAGACTAATTTTGAGGCATTGGGGGAGCTCAATCCTCTTGCTTTCTGTGAGGCTGAATCAAATGTTCTATACAAATAACATGTCTTCTTCTTTGTTTATAGCCAATGAAAGAGCTTACTTGCACTGCCACACACAGTTCCAGTCGTTGAGGACCGGGTGTGGCTTGTCGTCAGTGCCCTGTCCGTCCTCCTCCTCGATCAGGGCGTCCGACAGGGGAGGAGCCCACAGCTGCAGGCGCTCTGTAGCTGCCAGAATACGGTTCCCTAAGGGCAGACGCACAACATGTTACACACAAGACAAGCACACACACACACACACTCAGTAAACACACAGTAAACACACAGTAAACACAATGGTGCCTCAGCTTTTTACACTACATGAATAAAGGACTCTACAGAATAAAATAGTATTCCATTATTGGTGGTATGTCATGTTTTTCTTGGTCCTCCAGTTTCACAGAGAAATGGGGAGGCAGAATTTCAGATCTATGCAGCTGGTTGTGAGACAGGCCTCTACCCTGACCATGATCAAAACTAGGTGGAAAACATCTGTATAGCTGTGCATACAACTGAAGGATTGTATATTGTATTGTTTTAATGTACTGCGATTATGTATGATGCTAATGCTGTGTATGATTCTTTCTGTATGATCTTGTTTTGTTAAGCTCTTTGAGTAAGATCATTAAAATATATTTGTGCAACTATCAAATATGTTGGTGCCATTTGAACCCAGCTGGGACTCTGTTGGACCAGAGTCAAGGGTAAACATTGGGAGGCAGCGTTTCAGATTTATGTAGTTCAAATCTAGAACAGTCTCCCTGAATATGTGAGAGACGTCTACTCATGTTTAATGCACTGTTGTTGTTTATTATTTTAATGTTTTTACTTACCTGTGTGATTTTACTTGTATTTTTAACGGTGATTTTGGTGTTTGTTTTATGTGATGATTTATGCCTTGCGTGTTGTGCACCGTGAAGGGCTTTGTGTTGCTCTGTGTAAGAAAGATGCTCTACAAAAAAAGATTGATTGAAATATAAGTCTATGCCACAAAGATGTTAAATACTTGATTTAGCAATTCACTGATGTTTTGAACGCTGGCGTCTTTAGTCAAAGCTTTAAAAAACAACCACATCATGAGGCGTCGCCAGCAGCAGTACACACAAAGACAGCGAAGGTCTCGACAAAGATTCACAAGTAAAACCGATGGATCAAACCCACTGCGGTTGTGGTGCACAGCCGAGCGCAAAATACCAAAGTCAAAGTATACATTATATTTTATCATCTATACCCTACGTTATGTATAGGATAAATCAGAAGCAAATATGTGACTAATGGCATAAAGGAATAGATTTCCTGATCAAATTATTAACTATTCTTACAGTAATTACAAAAATAATGGACATGATTGTTTTTTTACCATTTTGTATTATGTCTCTGAATAGTTGGAGGAGATTAATATAGATAAAGATTTTTGCTTCATCCAACCCAATTCAATGTAATTTTGTTTTCTACTGTTCTGTGAATCATTGTTGCTATATCTTGTGTGTGTTTGAGATAAATAATCATTAAACATATATTTTTTATGTAAACATTTGATATTTGGGCTTAGTATCAAACCAGAAAGCAGAGCAGCTTTAGTCTGTTTTTTGGGTTGCCAGTTTCTTTGGTGAAATCCAGCTGGTTTGGTGTCTATACAGTATAACCCTGAGACCCAGATGCATGTTTAACAGGTGAGACACTAGAAACTCAAAAACCTAGAATAGCTAGAGATTGAAATACCTAGAATTCTGGGATTATAGGTATTTGTCATAACAATATAAAACAGGTAAGGGCAAAACCTCCAGACTGTTTCTTTAAGATATTACTTTAGTCTTTGAGGTATATTTAGATCTTCTTCACACCCTTCTGTGTGATTAGTGTTTGGAGCTACTTCAGAGCCAGTCGCTGCTTGAGGCACTGATGGTTGCTGCAGTGTGCATGCATTTGCAAAATATATTGCTGAATTTCAATCTCATCTTGTGCTCCAAAATAAAATCACCATATGAAATTGCCTTAGACTTCTTTGTACTATAACCATTTAGACTGAAAGACACACAAAAGATCCACCCACAAATGTAGGTTACTGTCAATTTTGATAAATAAAGTGACTAACTATATTTTGAGGGCTTACCCCACCCACAAAAAAATTAAAACAAATCCTTTTTTATTACAGGGACATTACGATTCATTGAAATGTTTTTGTGTGTGTGTTTTTTTAATCTCCGTATGCACACATCCCTCTTGCATTATTGCTAATGTTCATTCATCCATTCATTCATGTATGTGTTTGGTTTGTAGTACTCTTGCCAGCCTCTTTTCCGTTGGTCTGATCTGCCAGATTAAATGTCCCCCTTGTGTGTCTAGTGTCAGGTCAGTTTTGTTGGTCATGTTCACTCGAGTTCTGTTAACATTTGATTGTTGGCCTTTTTTATTTGTTACTTTGTACCTTTTTTTTAGATCATTAAAAAGCCTACAACTTCAAATACGTGTGTTTCTTGCCTCACCATCGGTCCCTTATATTCATGTTAACTGGTGCAAATTGAAGATGCACAATCAAGGAGGGCTCTTGCATTGTCTGTCTGTATAAAAAACAGATCCATATTTAAGGGTAAAACTTTCTCTTTTGAAGGCCGGTATTACTCAGCAAAAATGACAAGAGAGAGAGCTATTACGTGATCCAAAGGGTCACTCCTGTTTATTATCTGGAAAAACTGTGTGTCCAACTCACGTAAAGGAAGAATCAAGCAAATGGCCTTTTGGCTCAGGGTCCTCATCAGATAAGTGGCCCTGAAGCTCGAGGGAGCCAATTTGTAAAAAGAGAGGCGAGCAGTGGGTTAAAGATTTTCAACAGTCTCACGAGGACAAGAGAAGAGCCATTTTATTTTGGGAGTAAAAACACACACACTTTGAGTTCAATGGTGCAAATTGAATGAAAGAAAACAGAACTTGATTGAATGTTTAAAACAAAATTGGTTAGCACAAAATAGATCCTAAAATAGAACCTAACCCATAGATTTTCAAAACATATTTTCACTTAGGTGAATTTGGCTTGCATAATGTACTGTGTGATTTATGATTGTAATGCCTTGTGTGATCTTGTTTTGTTAAGCACTTTGAGATGCCTTGTGTATGAACCATGCCATGCAAAAAATCTCGTCTTGCCTTACAGGAGAGACAGAGATTATAGCTATGTCGTGAGTGCAGCAAAAACCCTTATTAAACCCTTGACTGGTGACCAATGTTCCAATAACGATGATTTAACAAATCTGAGATGCGATAGTTCCATTTAATTAAATAAAACTCTCGTCCATCACAGTGAATAAAGACCTTGTGTGCCCTCTACTCACTGTTAAGTCACTGTTAAATAATCAAATTGCGGATAATCAAGATTAGGAGGAAATTATTCAGACTGATCAGAACCCATCTAATCAATGCAATGAATATCCTCCATATGTCTAATGTAAAGCCAACTTTAAGAAGTAGTAAGGCGTTGGAATAGAGACTTGTGGTGATGAGTGATCTGATGGGGCGTAATGTCTCGCATGGCGTAATGTCTCGGTATGGCGCCGTAAAGATGGCGCCGTGGCAAGAGCTCTGGTGTGTGTGGTGCACACCGGGGTAGTCTTGCACAGTTTTTCCTATGTGGTTTTACTGCAAATGGCAAATAAATGAATGATGAATGAGACAGTCTACCTCCTTTCAGTTTAAAACAGAACTGATCGCTACAATATCTTTAATCATGATGTTAACGCTGTGATAGTGTCACAGTCAAAACTCTAAAAAATGGTGGGTCCGTGTTTCAAATGGAACAGTCTTGCTAAAATATCTCCTAGCATGCTTCTGACAATCTGCTATAGGACAGTCTTTGAGGCTTGGGGCTCATTGTCGTATAATATTAAGTATTTGGATTCTCACTATTGAGCTGAAACCATAGACTGTAAATATTAACGGACGTAGTCATGCTTATCTCCGCCGTTCTAACTAATGTGCCACAACTATGGGCAGTTTCAAAATGGCGCGGCGGCTGGAAAATGTGAAAAAACGCATCTGCGCATGCATCCACCGGCAGGAGCCCCATTCATTTAAACGAGTGACTTCAAAATTTCACGGCGACTAAACTAGACTGGTCCAAAAGCAACTAGTGTCTCCAATCACTGTACTAACCAAGCTATGCCCTGCTTAGCTTCAGAGGTTGGAGGTTTTTGCATGCAGGTGGCGCCACAAAACATGAATTGTCCAATCACAATAAGGCGAAGAGGAAGGCGAAAAACCAAGCTGTGATATACTGCATGACAAATCCTCCACATTCCACAGATTTAGAATTTTAAAAAGTTATGGAAAGTAAGCAAAGTCTCTGGCTCTAGGTTGGCAATAAGTAATAACTATGAGACTGTAAATGACCATGAAAAAAAAACATCCAAAGTTCATTTAACATCACATGTTGCTTATGATGTTTGATTTGGATTGTGTTTAATGCAGGAGTGAGTTGACAATGACACACAGTAGCAGTACCTTGAGGGTCCCAGGCCAGGTTGTAGGTGATGGCATCGAGGAAGAACTGTCCGGTCTTTTGCCACTGATAGTTAAGCTGCAGTTAGTGACAGAGCACACACACAAACACACACACACACCATGCGTTGTTAAAGTTACGTGAATAACCTTAGGCCTGCATTGAGAGCAGAATGTGGCAGAGGCCGGCCTACCTTGTGGCGTTTGTTTGGGTTTGTCAGAAGAGGCTCGAAGACGCACACTGTGTTTCCGTAAGAAGCAGCAATCTAAAAATAAAACAGGCATCATCATCACAACATTACTCACCCCATCAGAGGCCCACAGGAGAGAGGAGGGAGATGGGAGAGAGAAGGGAGGGGAGAAAGAGGAGGGAGAGGAGGGAGAGAAGGGAGAGGAGAAAGAGGAGGGAGAGGAGGGAGAGAAGGGAGAGGAGAAAGAGGAGGGAGAGGAGGGAGATCAGGGTGAGGAGAGAAAGGAGGGAGATCAGGGTGAGGAGGGAGAGGGGGGAGAGGAGAGAGATCAGAGAGGAGGGAGAGGAAGGGGAAGAGACGAGACAGAGAGGAGAGGGTATAGACGAGACAGAAGAGACTGAGCTGCTTCTCTTTCATCGTTTATCTCCTTAATCACTTCATCCATCCTTCCTTCAGGTTTATTTTTGTCTCTCCCTATTTTCTCCATCCAATAACTCATTCTTTCTGGTACATATTCTCCTAAAATATTGTCAATAGGAGGAGACTTTGGAATGGATTGCATGAATTGTTGTTATTTTTGTTATCTCTTTGTATTTTGAATGTAACCCAAAACCCAGTCTGAACAGGGCCTTTCTGAGTGGAGTTTGTGTGTTCTCCCCGTGTCTGTGTAGGTTTTCTGCAGGTGCTCTGGTTTCCCCTACCACTAAAACATGTATAATTGGCATAATCCTCCAGCTCTGGTCTTGGCCAAGAACAACAACATATGGAGATGGAGCCCTGGCGACCACTGCTCCTGATAGATGCCTGAGTGGCCTTGAATTTTCCTACAAAAAAAATAAAGAATAACTTAAACAATAAACATACTTTTCTATTGGTAGAATGTGTTGTTGCATTGTTTCCGCCTTTTTCCCCTTTTATAAGAGCGGCATGCAACTTAACAATATAAATGACCAATTCAGAAGCATAATTTTGTAATTTAATTACAATCTGTAATGCAAAAAGTAAAAGTGTTTCTTTATTACAACTCTTTGAATAATAGACACTTATTATCAAGTGTTTCATTATTAAAAAGGCTCCTATGTGTTTGTAATTATTGCATTTCCTGTGTTCAAACGGTTTGATTCTCAGTCCTCTGAGATGACTGTTGGGGTTTAGGCCTATATACAAAAACAAATGGAATAGAATTGAAAGTGTAAATGAAACACATTCTTCACATTTTAATAAAGCAGGTTTCATACTACCTTCTGTGACTGATACAGTTAAAGCCTTAAAGAAACTATATGTAGGAGTTAATGAAATACATATATGTTGTCTGAGCTCCCAGATACGAGGGAAGGATGCTTAAATCTCATCTTCATACACAGCTTTTTATGAAAGCATTTAGAAGCAGCAGCTCTATCTGCAGGCACAGACACTGGAAACATTATCAAGCAACTATGTTCACTTTGTAACAGCAGTACAGATCTGCTGACATATCATTGCTCCCTAAAAACTCATAGTGTTTTAGTATCATTAAGACTGTTCCTCTAATACCAGTGTTCTTTATGTGCATTGTGAACATGGTGGGAGGAATAAAGGCTTTCTTATTCGAAATCGTTAGAAAGAATGTATGCTACAAAACTTAAGTCATGAACAAATGGTGCATATGCAAAGTTCATCAGCAAAAACAGATTTGTAACAAATTTGTAAATAAATGTATTCCTCTAGCCACCGTCTTCAACAGGTTTTGTTATTGGCAGTTGAAGTGAAAGCATTTGCTCAAGAAGGAGTGAAATTGGTACTTGATCAAGAAATGACCTGGTAAAGGGCAAAACTGTAAATCTTTCTTTTTTTTTTCTGATGGCACTTATCTAACCTATGAAATAATCCCTAATAAAGATGTGTGCCTCACATCAGAAAAAAACACATTTTTGACTAAAATTCTTAAAAACCTGTTTTTTGGTATGCTAGCTTTTATAATGTTTTCAGTTTGTCTTCTTCCCGTCTTCAACTTTTGCTTGTTCATTGTTCATTGACTGTGAATTCATCGCTGACTTCATTTCTGACCATCTGTGCTTTTAACACAACGTTTGCATTTTAGAATCTCTCTTGTCAGCCTCCTCCATTTGACTGTAGCGACTAGATCTGCGGGATTAATCGCAAATCTCAAACTGCAATGTAGATAACAAGTAATAGCCTTTTATTTAGCACATCTCAAAGACCATGCTCGCACAAAGATAAATATAGAAGCGAGACTCCGAACACTAGCATCAAAGTCTATGACCATCACCTATTTCATGTTTTTAGAAGTAGGGCAAACCGGAGCACCCGGAGGAAACCTATGCAGACACGGGAGAACATGCTAACTTTACTCAGAAATGGCCCCGTTCCAATCGGGATTCGAACTCACAACCTTCTCATACAGGCTAATAAAACATGCACGTGAAAACAGCTTTGAGAGCGTTGTGTTTTCAAAGTTAGGTACTCCAGCTTTAAATAAATGTTTACCTCAACCGTAATGGTTATCTGTAAAATTAGTTATTTCTGTAAAATCATACAGCCACTACTGCAGCTACTGCCCATCACCGTCGCGAGTGGAGCCTTCATACTGCATTTCTCTCTGAGCAGACAGACTGGTCGTCTCTGGAGACAATCTCAGCACACAGCAGAACGACCAGAGGGAGCAGTGGGATCAGTGGTAGCAGTGGGATCAGTAGGAGCAGTAGGATCAGTAGGAGCAGTGGGAGAAGGGTAGCAGTAAGAGAAGTGGGACCGGTGAGAGGACTTGGGGGACTTACCCGGCCGAGTTGGTGGGAGCACTCCACGCAGCCCACCTGGATGTTTCCATTCTGGGCCCCGGGAATGATCTGCACACACTCAAAGTCACTGGCCAAGATCACCACGTCACAGCCCGAACCGTAGGCCTGAAACAGAAGAGGACAAATGGAGAGTGAGTGACTATATAAAAATAGTTTATTTACACAGCACAGTTCATACACAAAGCAACTCAAAGTGCTGAACAAAACAAGACCAAAACAATCATAGAGGGCATTAAAATCATAAATAATCACAGTAAAATGAAAAGAGTGAAGACACAATCCTTCAGTTGTATGCACAGCTAAACAGAACTGTTTTTAACCTGGATTTGAACATTGTCAGAGATGAAGCCTGTCTCATATTATTATCAAGATTAAACCACATTTTAGAAATATGACCACAAATGTATGAATGTATGTATGTGTATGGTAAAAATTTAACAATATTTAAACAGCATTTCATAAATACTTATTGTTCAAAAACACCCAAAAATACATAGTTAGGAAATGTGTGTGGAAATTCCTGGTTTCCCCATTTGCTGCTGAGAATGTCGTAATGTAATTTCCATTTCTGCTTTGCTCTGTGTAAAACCAATTTTTTTGCATACTGTATATCTGTTCTTTTTTTTTTTAAATAAGCCTATTCCTTTTATTCTGCATTTATTAAAAAGTTATATTAGGAAAATGTTGTACTGTGTTGCCTTTTTCATCTGTTTTTATGCATTTTGGTCTCCACTTTGCACACAAATAGGACTGAAGACATGTAAGCAAATGTAAGGCCAAATAATCCAAATATGCCATGAAAAATATGTGGAATATGTTACAAAAAGAGATTAACTACAGGTCTCACTATTGCATCATGATACTGGACTCCACTGGCTCCTTATCTGCTTCTTGGATCACGATAGGATTTAGTGTTTGCGTTCAGAAGGTAAAGACTGCCTGTTTGCCAGTGTCCAGGTGCATAAACAGCAGCAGTGAAGAGGTGCCAGAGCATAGAGCCTCAGTCTGCGTTTCATTATTCAGGAGAACAGAAGAACAGCCAGGGAGCAGGGAGCAAATAAGCAGAGACCGCATTACAGACTACAGCTGCTATAACAGATCACTCCAGTCACATTTCATCCACTTTACTCATAATATTGATAGTGACGATGAAAAAAAGCACTAATAATAAGGTGCGAGTTGCTTCTGGTTCATTCACTGTATTTTAAACATGAAGATATGGATGATTTTTGATTGCGAATTTTGTTAGTAACTTGTCTGGTGTACAAAACAAAAGTTTTCAAAATATTGTTTCTAAAAATGGCAAAATATGTTAAATATCAGTACTGGATATATTGCGGAACTTGCTATGGACTTTATTCTGAGCCTGATGTTGATGCCCAGATCCTATGTGCACATTAAGTTGAATATTTGTTCTTTCATTTTTCTGACTCATATTCTCATCTATATACAGTGCTTTGCGAATGTATTCGGCCCCCTTGAACCTTTCAACATTTCGCCACATTTCAGGCTTCAAACATAAAGATATAAAATTTTAATTTTTTGTCATGAATCAACAACAAGTGGGACACAATCGTGAAGTGGAACAAAATTTATTGGATAATTTAAACTTTTTTAACAAATAAAAAAACTGAAAAGTGGGGCGTGCAATATTATTCGGCCCCTTTACTTTCAGTGCAGCAAACTCACTCCAGAAGTTCAGTGAGGATCTTTGAATGATCCAATGTTGTCCTCAATGACTGATGATGATAAATAGAATGCACCTGTGTGTAATCAAGTCTCCGTATAAATGCACCTGCTCTTTGATAGTCTCAGGGTTGTACATTCCAAAGTTTGAAAAATGCTTCTCAAAGAGACTCACGGACAATCTTTCAGTCTACACTGCAGAACTGTTCACCATAATACTTGGCCTGCAATGGGTTGAGGAAGTGAAGCCGCTTTGGGTGGTTATCTGTTCAGACTCTGCAGCAGTGCTGCAAAGTCTGACTTCAGGAATGACTTGTCGAAAGGATTTGATTATTGATCAGAGATGCAGCCAAGAGGCCCATGATCGCTCTGGATGAACTGCAGATAACTACAGCTGAGGTGGGAGAGTCTGTCCATAGGACAACAATCAGTCGTGCACTGCACAAATCTGGCCTTTATGGAAGAGTGGCCATTTCTCAAAGATATCCATAGACACACCAAACATGTGGAAGAAGGTGCTCTGGTCAGATGAAACCAAAATCAAACTTTTTGGCCACAATGCAAACGATATGTTTGGCGTAAAAGCAACACAGCTCATCACCCTGAACACACCATCCCCACCTCAGCTGTAGTTATCTGCAGTTCATCCAGAGTGATCATGAGGCTCTTGGCTGCATCTCTGATCAGTCTTCTCCTTGTTTGACATGAAAGTTTGGAGGGACGGCCGGGTCTTGGTAGATTTGCAGTGGTCTGATACTCCTTCCATTTCAATATAACTGCTTGCACAGTGCTCCTTGAGATGTTTAAAGCTTGGGAAATCTTTTTGTATCCAAATCCGGCTTTAAACTTCTCCACAACAGTATCTCGGACCTGCCTGGTGTGTTCCTTTGTCTTCATGGTTCTCTCTGCGCTTTAAACAGAACCCTGAGACTATGAAAGAGCAGGTGCATTTATACGGAGACTTGATTACACACAGGTGCATTCTATTTATCATCAGTCATTTAGGACAACATTGGATCATTCAAAGATCCTCACTGAACTTCTGGAGTGAGTTTTCTGCACTGAAAGTAAAGGGGCCGAATAATATTGCACGCCCCACTTTTCAGTTTTTTATTTGTTAAAAAAGTTTAAATTATCCAACAAATTTCATTCCACTTCACGATTGTGTCCCACTTGTTGTTGATTCATGACAAAAAATAAATGTTTTATATCTTTATGTTTAAAGCCTGAAATGTGGCGAAATGTTGAAAGGTTCAAGGGGGCCGTAGATTATTCCAGGTTCCTATGTCTGTTTATGCAGAATTACATTCTGGCCACCAGGGTTTGTGATCTTAACCATTCATGATTATATACATTATTGTGAGCGTAGGGCAATTCTTCCGCTGCATTTGATCCATCCTGCAAAGGCACTATAAGCACCAGGAGCAGTAAGACCCATCTCCAGAAGTTGATATTCGGTTTGGTCAGTACCAGAGGTGGAAGCTGAATTTTACATAGTGTACAATGGTTTAGTGGTTTGGGGAAACCGGAGCACCAAGAGAAAACCATATGCAGACACAGGGAGAACACGGAAAGAGCATCAGAAAGACCTTGTTAAGACCGGGATTTGAATCCAGAACCTTTTTGCAGAGAAATGCTCATTTCCAAACATGATCTGTATAGTACATAATAACACATTTATACATGGCACGTCACAAACTACTTTGCAGATCTTATTTAAAAAATCCACAATAAACATTAGCTTTATTTAAAAAAAAAAAAAAGTGATGTGGTGAAGCACAGGATGGGTGCTTTGCGTCTCTGCTTTACTGTGACTGCACTGCTGTGGTTCTGCTCATTACAGCTGGAATTAAGAGCGGTCACCGTCACGGGCCGAGGACAGAAACACTTTGTCAAGGCGCTAACTGCACGTCCCACATCTACTGTAAAAACTGAGAAGGTGAAACTGGACATGTTTATGTGTGGAAACATGGGGATTACAATGTCTGGCGTGAGTATGCTATTGATTGTTGCCCAATTATTTGAGTATGTTAATCACTTGTATACAGCCTTGACAGCATATTAATCATATGCTTTTCAAAAATAGCATTTACATTATAAATTGTATGTCAAACTTCAGAGCAGTTTTGGCACAAGCATAAGCATGTTAATGTGTAAAACAAATGAGTTGAAAGCTTGAAGTCAATTCAATTCTATTTATAAGTTGTACCGATTCCTCAACAACAGATCAGAGCATTAAACATTTTGAATGCTGGAAATAGTACAATAACAAAAACACATTAGTCCATAGGGAGCGGGATGACCGCTTTCCATAAATGTCCATAATGTCTTTTAGGAGGCCATCTCCGTGCCGGCCTTGTTTACCAACAGGGTCAATAAAAAAAAGATTA